>JASUUG010001195.1:0-51162 GCA_030449905.1 Luvunga scandens
AGAGAGAACTACATATTGTAATATCCTCATTTTAATACTGAAATCCTTCTATTTTTTTTATCCTTAATTTATTCTATGGTTTTCATTTTGTGTCCCATTTATCTTTATTTGTTATCAATTCACTTTAGTTACAGGACCGCTACGATCCTTAATTTTCTAACAAGAGTGAGGCTGACGAAGAGATTTGGGTGAAATGAGAATGCATCCAATGCTGTTCGAGTTGTTATACCAGTGAGTCTGCAATGTTTGAGAAAGTAGGCCGATTTGATGGAACATAGTATAAGAGTAGAGCTTTTAGCACCCTTCAAAATCCTTAAAACACCATTTAATATTAATAATTTTGTTAATTAAGGAAATTACAAAACAAGACAACAGAAGGTCTTCCTGTACACACCGTTTCAAATTTAAATAATTGTTTTTGTTATCATAGAGAACATGAAAAGGTGGCGAAAGCATTCTAGTATCTACCACCTGAAAGAAAATTGTTATTTCAAAGAAAATTGCGAGCAATTAAACACTTATAATAGCTTGCATTTTTGAGAAACTATTTGAAAAGGAATATCTACAGCGATTTAAAAAAATTATTTCACAAGTTGCAACTATCAATCTCTCTGAATAAAATCTCCATTAAACAATTAAAAAGAGAGAGAGATCATATATAAATCAAAAAATTTTCTCTACATCCATTTTTAAAATATATTTATTTTTAATATTTTTAAATCTCTCAAAACTACTTATTAACTTAATCTCTTTCTCTTTCAATATTGGAGTGGTATGCTCCTCTCTTTCTACCAAGGCCATCTGCATACCACACACTCTCTATTTCAAAATTCCGACACTCTCTCTCATTTACCCATTTATTATTTCACTTTCCAAGTAGACCTTAAACTCTCTAACTCTATCTATTATTTATCATAGAATTTTTGTTTCAAAGATGGATTTCTCTGATTCTTTATTTGTGTTTTACAATACTAATAGTAGGATTATTGTAAACCCTTAAATTTAAGTGATTTAATCAAGCTATTCATTTAATATAGTGAATAATTAATTAATTGTATACTAGGTGTCTCATATTAAGAATTTAAATACTTTTGGAGCCTTTTTGTTTTTCGATTTGGTGGTAAACAAAATATTTCCACTATTAGCTTTGCCCTCTTTTGGAAGCATTTCTGTACTAGCACAAAAAATTAATATTAACTTTATATTATATTTAAGTCATTATGATTCTATATCATAGCACTTAACAAAATGATATTGCATAAATGTAATGAAATTGAATGCAAATGCACTATTTCTAGTATTATAAAGTGTTATGTTACTAAAAATTAAACATTGCATTTGTCATGTGCTATATCTTTAATGTAAAATGTAAGAACAATTATAATGACATTTTTGAGTAGTCAATTGTAGCTTTCTTTTATAAAATCTATTATAAGAGATACTGGTAACTTTTAAAAGACATATGCTATGGCAAAAGTTACCAAGTAATTTTCTTCTTATTTAAGACTTATGAATTGATTTATGTTTTTTTATTAATTCTTCTATATATTCCTACCTATTAATAATGGGAAAATTAAAGTTAAGTGCTATGAAATAGAAATATTGGTAAAATCAATTTATTGATTGATAAAATAAACCATAATTCCACAGACATGTGTATTTCATCTAGTATTTCATACATTTTTATTACACGAGTCTAAGATTGTGATGAAATATATATTGCATGATATTTCAAACAATATCTTCAATTTTCAACATTTGCATTATAGTTTTGTAAATTGCCACGAAATATACTACGTGTTGAAAGTGAAGGCTTATTACTTTTATTTCTTGTCCTATCTCTTCCGGTCTTCAATAGTCATATGGCAGAATAATTCCACAGCTATTATCCAGACATTTCAGGCTCAAATGTCCTGAAGCATATTCATATTAGTCACAAAATTGATTTTTTTAAATAAATGTTAAATATTTTAAGTTGTTATCGAATTTATTTTTGAAGGATATTATCGGTTTTCGTTGCACTTTTAAAAATACACAATTTTTTTGTTAAATTACCTAAAGGATTATATTTCAGCATTTTTTCCTGTTTGATGATTAAGATTTTATTAGTTTTTTAATAAAATAACAATTTTACCCCAAAATAATATTTTGTATGATTTAGGCTTATAATTTTAAATTTAAGGAAAAACCATTATTTTTGTTAAGAAAACCAATGAAATATTTAACGGTCAATTGCATCGGAAGTGGAAAAAGTGTAAAGAAATATAAGCTTTTATGTAGAATTCAGCTAAAATTAAATGTGTATTTTTGAAAAAGTTTGAAAAATAGATGATCGGTGGATAATTTCCCTTTATTATTTATAACGATACATTTTTAATTTGATATAAGTAGGTTGCAAGAAGACAAAGAAAGTGGAAGAATATGACATATCATGGATTGGGATTCAATGCTTCATTTGATATTAATTTGCAATCTAATTAATTATGCCAATGCTCTTTTTTTCATAATAAGGCTGTTGAGCTTAGGAGTATGAAGTATTAGTGCTAAGGAATTGTGTTCATTTATTTGTGCTTGTTTAGGAGAATGAACCTTCTTCAAATGAGGATGCTGTTGAGAAATACAAGAAAAGAATGAATTTTTTATGATTATCAGATAAACAGTATTAGAAGAATTCAAAATAGCTAAAGTGTTTTTGTTTTTGTTTTTTTTTTTTATCATTTTCTTGTAACCATATGTGATGTTCGGTATTTTGGTATTTTTGTTATTCTAAATTACAAAATATTTTTAAAATAATTAAAATGTTATTAATAAAAATAATGTATATTATTGATTAGACCCAATGGTAAACATTCTTAGGGAGATTGTCAATTTCTCCCACCGTATTTATTCAATATCTACCACTTACCTCTTGCAATGTTTTATAATGTTTGATAACTCCGAAGAAGACATGAGTTTATAATATTACTTTTATTTTCAAATATAATTTTATTTATATTTATTATAAATTAAATAAATCATAAGAATATAAACTAACTAAAAAATTAAATATTAAAACAAGAAATACATGTTTTGATGTGAAAAATTAACAATAAAATTTTTTCTTGTATTTTTTATGTTATAAACATTTTCTTATAAAAAAATATATAAGAAAATTATTATAAAATGAAAAAATTATTTTAAGAAAAATTGAATGATAAATAAAAAATTATTATAAAATAAATAATAAAATATTTATCTTGTACTTTTTACATTTAATTTTAAAATATTATAAAATATTTATAATAAGAAAATATTTATAACATAAAAAAAGTACAAGAAAAAAATTTTTTATTGTTAATTTTTCACATCAAAATATATATTTCTTGTTTTAATGCTAATTTTTTATTTATTTAATATTCATATGCTTTATTTAATTTGTAATAAATATAAATAAAAGCATATTTGAGAATAAGGGCAAGATTTCAGAAACTTACGTACCATTGAGGGGAGTTATTAGCTATTATAAAAAATAGTAAAGGGTATTTTATTATAATGCAGTAGAGAAATTCACAATCTCCCATATTTCTTATACTATGATACTATAAAAGATTATGACATCATAGAGGATGCTTAAAAGATATCATTCAAGTCATTGTATGTATAGATAAATATTTTGTTTATTTAAACATCCTTTATATGTGGTTCAGTTGTTTAAGTACATTTCAAAATTCGTACAAGACTTTAATCTTGTTAACTATTCTTTCTATAGATTTTAACATTTGAAAGAGAGAAAGTGACGCACACAATTCATTCAAATTCTTACATAAAAATTTAAATTCAAAAGGTAATCAACCCCAACTTTGTTGGCATTTTTTATTTAGTGAATAGATCGAATTAAGTATATTGTCCCAAAGATCAACTAAATATCTGAAGATATTTTTGTTTTTCTTAAATTAGTAAAAATAAATGTTAAAGTTACTTTTTTTTAACTAAAAAATTTGAAAACTAGCATTTTTACGTTCGTGCTCTTATAAATGTTAAACAAATAATAAACATATCAAAGAACTTAAATAAGATAATATATTGTAATAATAATATATAAATCATGTTGTTCAATTGAATTTAAGAATTAGTATATATTACGGCATCGATTATGGTTTTATATATGAAAATATTCATAAAAAATTATATCGATAAATAATGGTAATTTAAAAAGAAAATAAAAATAAAATAATACACATGGCTACCACTATAATATCACAAGCTATAAAGATGGATAATAATGCTAGACATTGAAACCTTTATTTTTTGGTAGATGAAAATTATTTAATTTGACAAGGCTATTTTGAAAATGTCTTTAATTATATATCATTTTGAACTTTATAGATTAGTAAAGCTAAAAGAATTGACTTATAACCGAAATTTTCATGAAGTTGAAAAGCTGGATTCTAATAACTTAACTAAATTAAGATTAATCAATTAGGTTGTTAAGCCAAAGAACGAACTAATCATTGATAGCTGACATTAATCCACATGGCAATGATCAGGGCAACAACTTCGAAATTAACCAACATAAATTTTTTTTTATGTTTCTGCACATACATACACGTAATTATCCATTTTGAAAAATGATAGATTTTCCGTTGATTGATCGTGCACAGTATGTGAAGTGCAATCACAAATATTTTGCGAAAATTAATTAGAAATAAAACTACCGGAAAGAAACAATTTCTTTTATGATATGATCAAAGCCGAAAACACATAAAATTTTCTGAAGCATTATTTACCATGAAATATAGCAAATAACACATTGATGAACTAAAATTATTTTTACTGTATGGAATTTATTTATAAAATAATTTTACAAGAAGATTGAAAGGAGGGCGCAGTGCAACAAGATGGAGAATATATGCCCACAACAGTATGGAGAAGGGGCTGAAGAAGACAAAGTGCAAGTAGGTAGTGAAATTTCTTAGTGACGAAAAATAGATTGCAACTGACCTACATTGAAGAAGTGAAGTACATTCCATGTTTGAATATAGTAATTTAGTTTGAGATGTGAATTTAGTATTTTTGAGATGAAAGTACAATAATTGTATACCCAGTAATCTTAAACACAGGAAAAAATAGCTAATAAAACTGAACAAGTTCATTTTTTCTTCCATTAATATGTCATTGGAATTGAATAAAGATTTCGTAGCACATCAACAGATAATTACTAAAAAATGCATTTATTTTAGTAATTAATTGGAATTTAGGTAGTTAACTACATTTGATCTCTAACCATTGGATAGGACTCCCAGGATGAAAATTAGAGAAAAAAAAGTTGCGTAATCTTTAAGAGGCCATCTTTTTTCATATAAGCTAATGAAGCGTACATTTTTTTTTTAATAATCAAGTGTGCATTTTATAGGCCGTACTTAAATTTATGTATCTGATATCGATTAATACAATATCGTGATATATTTATAGATTGTAATGATTGAAACAAAATATAAATCTCAGTGATTCGCTCAAAGATACCAGAGAATAAAAAAGAGAGATCCCGTTTTTAGTAAAAGTAAAATAAATCATGTCCATTAATTTAGCTCAATAAAATTTAGTACCAATAAAATCTCAACTAGTAAGTATTCTTATCTTTACCACAAATTGCTACGAAAGACAACCCTATAATAAGTTACATAATCGTCTTCCATGAGGAAGAGTTTAGCTGCCAACTCAAAGGACGTCTAGCCGATTGATTACTCCGCGATTTTCCTGCAGATCAATTCATTAAGGGACACGCCATATTTCTAAGGGCCGATGATAATCTTCTCCAACAGCTTAACGCTGAAAATTAAATACATTGCTAAGCCAATGGCTTGCATAAACCACAAATCCCAGCAACTTCCACCACCTAACACTTCTTAACTCCATGAAGCTTAAATATGGCTGATCCTTGATGGTGATATCTTGATCCGATTCATAGCTCTCATAATCATATTGTGTAATACAACTGGAAAAACACAACCTTATATCATAAATTAATACGTGGCAATTACTCTTACCTCTATTAATAAATTCAGCCTAATGAAGGAGTTGCTTCAAATAAACAATACAAAAGAGCTCATTAAAATCGTTAATCCAATGTTTTTCAAATGTTTGAGACGAAGCGTTCGCTCGAGATTTACTGTCACAGATTTGAATAAAGTAAGATGCATTTATTAAACATCAATATCAACAAAATATTTTAAGATAAAATTAACAAAGCAACAGCAATAACGAATACAAAAGTGAAATATGAATCAGAAAAATTACAATAACAGATGACATATGTCCAATAGAGTGTTAATCTATTTCACAAAGAAAACCGGAATGCTGGCGTGAGTTCTTCGCGATGTATCCGCTTTAAAACAGCCCCACAAAGGATACGTCAACAAGATTGAGAACATTTCGAAAGAAACCCAAGGTGCCATGAGTCCAACATTCAAAAGATTAGAGATTCGATAGTTCAGTTGTTATCAGAGAGTTTAATTTCAAGTGTTTCAACTTGGTGATGGACAAAACTTTAAAATCGTAAGATTGCTTGAGCTCTGCAACACTTAACGCTTCAAGAACAGGTCAAGAACTCATGTTATGCCCACTGTTGTCAAACATAGGGCCGTAAGATGCTAAAGATGCGATAGAATGTGTATCGGGCAACAAACCAAAAAGATTATACGCAGTTCTGAGAAATCCAACTCGAGCCTTCTGACTCTCTTCAGCACCTGCAAATTTAATTCAGTTATCAATATCATGGTTAGAGAACACGTCAAAGCAAGCCCTTAAATTCTTCCATGCATGACCTTCAAGTGAACTCAATATTCGATTTGACCCAATTGACAAACTTACGCCTTCTGTTTATGTTCACTTTTCAAGTTCAATGAGGCCACTGTGTCTGCCATGGTGATGGGATGGTGAAAGTCAAACAACCACTGAAATCTTCCAGAAATATAGCTCATCTGTTTCGATGTCTGCTGTCTACTTCTTTCAAGTCAAGTGAGACAAAATATTTACAAGAATATCATGTGATCACCCACGGATCTCTTCTTTCTTTCTTGTTTTTGTAAATGCTGGTACTGCCTGAGAGAATTGATCAAAACAGGCAAGTTAGATAGACAAGTTAATTTTAAGTAGCTCGAAGACATAAAATCTATCCCAGCATAATATAAATAAATATAGGAACAACCTATGCTTAACAGAGAGACTCATCTGCCTCCCTTACAAGAAATCAAGTGGTCTACAGCGACTTCGATATCGTAAATATTTTAGCGAACGAAAGCACTTTAGAAAATTGCACAGGTGACACGAACAAAGGTTTAGATACAATTAATATTCAGGATCAATAGCTACATGTAGTTAACTGATTAATTTAATTAATTGACAAAAAACTACATGTAAGACTACTTTTCCTCTATTAAAATGTTAGAAATAGCACATTAACTAAGAAAAGTCCATTTGCTTGGATTGTTCTCCTTTGCCTGGGTGTTTCACGCTATATAAACTTCTGGACTATACACCGCTCGACAAAGCCGTCACATAAGCAGTCACTGGCTGGCGCCGTTCAATAGAAAATTCAGAGTGATTCACCTTTCTTTTCTTTTCATTTTCAGTTTTAGGTTAATTTTATCTATTTGATTTATTTGGGATGGTAACATCACCATCCGTGAATCACCTGACTTACCGTAATGGGTGAAGGCTATGGATTTTAGATCAATAAGGAAAAAAGAATTATGTTTTTACATTGCGGTGCTCTTTATTCATATATGCAAATAAGGAATACAACAAGTTTATGAATAACATTCATCAAAACAATTATAGGTTCAAGTTCATGTGTTTGACTTGGCAGGAAATAATTCGTTACTATATTTGCTTCGTTACAATTTTGTTGTCCTATTAACTGCTTAAAAAGAAGAGGTGGGGAAATAGCAATAGAGAAAAAGGTGACGGTTATGCGAGAGTGCAGAGGCAGAGGCAGCACTAATGGCTGAGGGTGAGGCGAAATATGGACCGCATGGCGCATTGATTACGGATCAAACTCAGGTTGATATCACCTCGTCCGCTTCTTGTTTTAACGCGGGTGTTAGCTCACTCTATATATATTTATGTATTCTCGCAATGTTATCTGTATTCGTTGATTTATTTTAATGTGCTTATGATTTCTTCACGTTGTACAGTTTTGTTGTCGAAGAATCTTTTTCCTCTGTCTTTAACAAATGGAGAAAAAAAGGAATTTGATTGATATATCATTCATTTCATTTATGACGTACTAACTTTACTTTGTGATCATTATTTTCACTCAAAGAATGTCTCTCTGTCATCGATAGCATTCAGTAATAAACTATTTAATATGAGCAGATTGTTTTATTGGATATTACTGGGATATACATTACAAGTTACATATTAATTCCATAATGAATGAGTATAGATTATGCCTTTTCTACTGCCCAAACCAGAGATGCAGAATCCAGGTCAGTATCATTGTGCAGAAGATTTTAAAAATACTTCCATCGACAATTTGTTTTTGTCGTTATGACTCATTTTCTTCCTTTTCTCTTTCTTCTGTGCGACTTCCTTCACATTAAGAAAGCAGCAGTCATATTAAATGCCTGTGGGAGAGAAATTATATTTTGTAGTTCAGCGTGTTTATTTTGTGCAGTTTTCATAAAAGATTCCATCAATTTGCATAGACTGAATGTACTTTACATTACTTTGGTTCTTCCTGAATTGATTCGCAAAAATAGAAAGAGTTGATAAAGAGGACCTCTGAGTGAGTGTCAGAGATTTCTGCAGGGTTGGAATTGTCCAAGGTTCAGACGTTACATCCTGCTCCTCGAATGCTGTAGTCAAAGATCAAAGTGTTGCGACAGAGAAAACCAATTCTGCGGATAATGTCGAAAATTTGATTACAGAAGAGGGACAAGCTTCCGGCAGTCATTCCAAAGCTGAGCAGTTCTGCATGACAGATGCAATGATTGCCTTCGGAGGTCATAGGAAAAAGTTTACGATGCTTTGTCCAGGTTTCGGTGAGGCTGACGAAGAAATTCGATGAAGCAGATGACGCATTTATTCAGTTGCAATAGCGTTGAAGTCTTACAAATGGGGCCCGATCGTTGGGCCTTATAAGATCAAGTGTGGAAGCTTGGAGTAAACCTCAAGGATTCTGAGATTTCCGAAAGTCCTTCTCCGGGCAGGGTCAAGCCGGAGACCGTTGTTACAGACGCAAAAGAAATGGCTAGTGTTGAAATGCTACGCTGTTATCAACGTTGGGATGAAGAGAGGTTAAGATGACGGAAGGAGAAGCAGGCAACTGAATTTCAAAAAAAGATCGATTTGAGTAGGCAACGGAATTGTAGCATAAGAGCTAAGCTCAAATGGGACAACATTACATGACTTATTGTGTTGTCGGTGGGCACCGAAAGACCAACTACTTCCTACTGGTGTGGGTCGTACTGACAATCCTGATGAACATACGAGAAAATATATATAACATATGTGAATTGTAATTGGCATGGGAGTCCGCTAATGTCTTGTAAGATGTGATTCCCCATGAAGAACATTAGTAGATTAGCATTGAAGCTGCTACTGGTGTGAAGGATCATTTGTTCTGATAATTTTATTAGAATTTTGTTCTGATAATGTTATTGGAATATCATTCACAAGTAGCAGCCAAATTGTAAAGCAAACATTGTCAAATCTCGAAACGTATGGTATAGTCTTATACCATAAGATATGCTTATGATCAACATAACATCGTTTGTGAGTCACAAAAAGCAATGTCATATATATATTCATATGTTCATCATTTAATTTCTCTATTTTGATAAGACTAAAACACTGAAAGTAACAGAAATAGTCTCTGCATCAATCCCCAGGTTTGCTAGTTTGCGACTCTTTACTAATAGTGTTTCTTTTTCTTTTTCTTTTTTTTTTTTTTTGTTTCTTGTTAACATCATTTCAAATTGTTAATACTCTATTAGTGCATTTTAATAAGTAGGCAATACTATATTGCATTGTTATATCGTGACATATTTTAACGCGAAAACAGATTGTTCAGTTATCAGAGTTGTGATAAAGATCGCATTATAATAAACATAACGCTGACTATATCGCATAATTTTGACCTACTATCTTCATTGTACTATATTACTTTTTACGGTTAATTTAAATTCATAAATTTAGAAAACAACATTTGGTTGTTAGACAGCTGCGGTATTCAGCGATTGATCCATGAATCGTTGCCAGAAACGAAGATTTACGGTCTTCAAATAGGATCGAAAGAGTTGAATAAAATGCTCTTTCAGGGTCAAATTATGACATCAAACATATATTAACTCTTGAAATAAAAACGTTAACTACCAAGACCTCAAAAACACACTCAATTTGCAAAGGCATAACACATTTTACAGGCAAAACCAATTGTTGTTGAAGTATTAGTAGATTTGAGGCAAGTTTAAGAATCTCATTACTGCAAAGCAATTCCAAATCAGGCATTACAAGATAAAGGGCCTTTAGCAATGACTACAACTTCTAAACACATACGTTCAGGTAACTAGTTCAATGTAATAATGCTCTCAAGAAAATTGCACTCTTCAATGAACATTGACAAATAGAAATGTAAAATGATTTTAAGAAAGTATATAGAAGTAAGGAAATAAATAATCCTTAGTTCATTGAGGGTTTTCAACAAACACCTTCAATGTTAAACAATTAAAAGCAAAAAGGAGTAAGAAAGAATTCAATGCATTGATTTTAAGAAATATATTACATATTAACATACATAATTCACTCAATCAATTAATTGATTTTAAGAAATATACAGTAGAACCTCTATAAATTAATAGGGCGGGGACCATATAAAATTTATTAATTAAAAGAGAAATTAAATATTCGATAAATTAATAATTCATTAATTTATAGAGTTATTTATAATTTAATTAACATACATCAATAACACTTCATAATTTCTTATTATAATTTAAGAAGTCAACCCTAGAACTTTTAGATGCAATAAGAAAAATAAGAAATGAGATCTAATTATATTTAAATTTTTTTAACAAAAAGTAATAATAAAGTCATACCTTATGTAAGTAAGTAACCATAGAGTCATATTTTATGTAATTAAAATATCATAGTCAACTACATTTGTAATTTCAGCAAATTATTAATTTATGATTTGAATGGGATTACAAAGTTATATAAGATTTTTTAGAAAAAGTATTATCTTATTAATTTATTGAAATTGAAGGTGCTGGAAATTACCTTCACACGTATTTTGATTTTGTGGAGCGCTTGTGACACGCGTTGATCTTGAATCCGGCGAGGGTGACTTGAAAAGGCACTCCGACGCCCAAGTCAATGTGTGCGATTGAGATTTGAGCGAGAAAATGAAGAAGACAAGGTTGATTTCTCTTTAATGATGAACAATGTGTCCTCCTTTTTGTTCTAGGTCCTCATTTTCTTAAGAAGAAGATCCCTATTGATAGATGATGGGTGATATGGTTTAGGATTTTGCCTTGACTTTCTCCCTAACGACACGCGTCACCCTCAATTTGTTGTGCACATGGATGTGAATTTTATCATGCGAAATAAACATATTTATTCCGACCTACGTCATTTATTCCAACCTTTGTCATTTATTCCGCACCTATGTGCTCTTATGACTTGGGCGTGGTTTCTGATCGATGGATTACGAACTAATTCTCACTTCTAACAATCTTTATGAGCTTTGGAGAAATTTCTCCTTAGGTGTTATTCCTTCCGTAATAGTTTTAATGTTATCCTCGAACACCTTGGGTGTTACCGCTCTAATAAATGGGTATTATTTCTCCACATATCTTGGTGCTCCAGAATAACTCGTATTGTTTCTCCTAAATAGTTTTTTTATTTGAGCAAGATAGACACGTGGCATGTTTTAATACCTTTGGAATATGATACCTACATATATTATTAATTTAATCTATTGACCCAAGTCGGGATCTGTGAAAATTTATTATATAATAGAGATTATTAATTTATCGAATATTAATTTATAAAGATTCTATCAGTATATATTAACATACATAATTCACTCAATCAATCATTAGTAATACACAAAAATTTTGTCAAAATTGAAATCAGTCTAGACACCATACCCTAATCCACCTAGAAATAAAATTGAAAAAATAACAACAAAGAAGAAAATAACAATATGACCAATCTCAGTATTAATTGATCAAAAAGTAATTGATTCATGACTATAGTACAAAATGTAACAAAACAGTCAAATGATAATCGATTTAACTTGCAGCATGCGAGCACAGCAGTGGTGGAGCAGCTCCTGTGGCGCATGGCGAGCATGAAGCAGCTGATTCGTGAGGCGAAGGCGAAGAAGTTGATGGGTGCGATGAGAGAAAGCGTCGCAGTGAACCTCCCGTGATAGATTCGGCAATGTGATGGAAAGTGGAAAAAGGGGCTCTCATTTCAGGCATGTTTATTTATTTTTATTATGTTTTTTGTTTTAATGCGTACCCGCGTAAACCCGACCTCACACAGGTTTGGTTTATGCCGGATTTATAGCATCACAATAGTAAATAAATATGGTATAATACAAGCTACTTTTCAGCGAAACATGAGATTGTAGTAATATAATATAATGTGGTATCTTAACGCATCATAATACTGTGCATCAAACACGCCCTTTAGGTACTAGGAATTGGAATGGGATTTGAATTGAAATGGCAAATAAAAATTAGAATAAGTCCCTTTCTTGAGCTACAAGAATAGAAATCAAAATCAACATATTCCCCATTAATGTACATGCCTCAAAATTTTAAGGAAATAAAAGAACATAAATCAACAGATATGTGGAAATCATATAATATATAATATCAGCTCTGTATGCTGCAAAAAGTGCAGTGAATATCTTGCATTATAATTATTCATTTTCCTATCGATATCTAAATGATGTGTCATTAAATCTATTAGATGGTAAAATTTCATACTTATGAAATTATTTATACATCTTTCTCATTATCTAATATGCGATATTAATTGGAATGAAACCACTTTAATAGAACAAGTATAACTAATTAATTGAACCTTTTTGTCTTCCCCCAAAAGAAACAAATTAATATTCCCTGCCTTCCAGGTAAAGGAAGGACGTCCTTAACTAGATTAGTTCAGGCAATTTTGCATTATTTATCCGCAAATAGTAAAACACACCCACATCCAAGTTCGTGCTCAACGCGTGGCCCTGCGGCCCTTGTCATGAGATGATAACGCCAAGATATTGATACATGGACTTTCGAGTACTGCTGTTGAGGGAAAGACAAAAGGTTCACCAATTAGTTATACTTGTTCTATTAAAGTGGTTTCATTCCAATTAATATCGCATATTGATGTGTAAGTTATAAATAATTTCATAAATTATGAAATTTTACCATCTAATAGATATTAATGACACATCATTTTAAGATATCGATAGGAAAATGAATAATAATTATTAATGCAAAATATTCACATGCACTTTTACATATACAAACTGATATTATATATTATATAGTTTCCACATATCTCATTTGATTTTATGTATTTTATTTTTAAAATTTTGAGGCATGTACATTAATGGGGAATATGTTGATTTTGATTTCTATTCTGTAGCTCAAAGGGACATTCTAATTTTTATTTGCCATTTCAATTCAAATCCCATTCCAATTCCTAAGACCTGGCGTGTTTGATACATGACATTATGATGCGTTAAGAATCTACACATTATATTATATTACTACAATCTCATGTTTCGCTGAAAAGTAGCTTGTATTATACCATATTTATTTACTATTGTGATGCTATAAATCCGGCATAAACCAAACCTGTGTGAGGGTCGGGTTTACGCGGGTACGCATTAAAACAAAAAACATAATAAAAATAAATAAACATGCCTGAAATGAGAGCCCCTTTTCCACTTTCCATCACATTGCCGAATCTATCACGGGAGGTTCACTGCACGACGCTTTCTACATCGCACCCATCAACTTCTTCGCCTTCGCCTCACGAATCAGCTGCTTCATGCTCGCCATGCGCCACAGGAGCTGCTCCACCACTGCTGTGCTCGCATGCTGCAAGTTAAATCGATTATCATTTGACTGTTTTGTTACATTTTGTACTATAGTCATGAATCAATTACTTTTTTTGATCAATTAATACTGAGATTGGTCATATTGTTATTTTTCTTCTTCGTTGTTATTTTTTCAATTTTATTTCTAGGTGGATTAGGGTATGGTGTCTAGACTGATTTCAATTTTGACAAAATTTTTGTGTATTACTAATGATTGATTGAGTGAATTATGTATGTTAATATGTAATACAGTAGAATCTTTATAAATTAATATTCGATAAATTAATAATCTCTATTATATAATAAATTTTCACAGTCACTTGGGTCAATAGATTAAATTAATAATATATGTAGGTATCATATTCCAAAGGTATTAAAACATCTGGCGTGTCATCTTATCGAATAAAAAAAAAAAACTATTCGAGAAACAATACGAGTTATTAGGAGCACCGAGATATTACGAAAGAAATAATGCCAGGCTACCAGGCGGTAACACCCAAGGTGTTGAGGACGGTAACATTAAAACTATTCTGAAGGAATAACACCTAAGGAGAAATTTCTCCAAAGCTCATAAAGATTGTTAGAAGTGGGAATTAGTTCCGTGATCCATCAGTCCAAGAAACCACGCCCAAGTCATAAGAGAGCACATAGGTACGGAATAAATGACAAAGGTTCGGAATAAATGACATAGGTCCGGAATAAATATGTTTATTTCCCTATGATAAAATTCACATCCATGTGCACAACAAATTGAGGGTGACACGTGTCGTTAGGGAGAAAGCCCAAGGCAAAATCCTAAACCCATATCACCCATCATCTATCAATAGGGATATTCTTCTTAAGAAAATGAGGACCCTAGAACAAAAAGGAGGACACATTGTTCATCATTAAAAGAGAGAAATCAACCTTGTCTTCTTCATTTTTTCTCCTTTCAAATCTCCATCACACATTGACTTGGGCGTCGGAGTGCCTTTTTCAAGTACCCACCTCGCCGGATTCAAGATCAACGCGTGTCACAAGCGCTCCACAAAATCAAAATACGTGTGAAGGTAATTTCCAGCACCTTCAATTTCAATAAATTAATAAGATAATACTTTTTCTAAAAAATCTTATATAACTTTGTAATCCCATTCAAATCATAAATTAATAATTTGCTGAAATTACAAATGTAGTTGACTATGATATTTTAATTACATAAAATATGACTCTATGGTTACTTACTTACATAAGGTATGACTTTATTATTACTTTTTGTTAAAAAAATTTAAATATAATTAGATCTCATTTCTTATTTTTCTTATTGCATCTAAAAGTTCTAGGGTTGACTTCTTAAATTATAATAAGAAATTATGAAGTGTTATTGATGTATGTTAATTAAATTATAAATAACTCTATAAATTAATGAATTATTAATTTATTGAATATTTAATTTCTCTTTTAATTAATAAATTTTATATGGTCCCCGCCCTATTAATTTATAGAGGTTCTACTGTATATTTCTTAAAATCAATTAATTGATTGAGTGAATTATGTATGTTAATATGTAATATATTTCTTAAAATCAATGCATTGAATTCTTTCTTACTCCTTTTTGCTTTTAATTGTTTAACATTGAAGGTGTTTGTTGAAAACCCTCAATGAACTAAGGATTATTTATTTCCTTACTTCTATATACTTTCTTAAAATCATTTTACATTTCTATTTGTCAATGTTCATTGAAGAGTGCAATTTTCTTGAGAGCATTATTACATTGAACTAGTTACCTGAACGTATGTGTTTAGAAGTTGTAGTCATTGCTAAAGGCCCTTTATCTTGTAATGCCCTGATTTGGAATTGCTTTGCAGTAATGAGATTCTTAAACTTGCCTCAAATCTACTAATACTTCAACAACAATTGGTTTTGCCTGTAAAATGTGTTATGCCTTTGCAAATTGAGTGTGTTTTTGAGGTCTTGGTAGTTAACGTTTTTTATTTCAAGAGTTAATATATGTTTGATGTCATAATTTTGACCCACAAAGAAGAGCATTTTGATTCCAAAGCAGGAACTAATCTTTTCGACATCCTATTTGAAGGCCGTAAAATTCTTCATTTCTTAACCTTTGATTCATGAGATCAATCACTGTATAGAATACCACCAAGCATAGTCTAACTGTATAAATGTTATTTTCTAAATTTATAATTTAAATTAACCGCTAAAGAAATTAATATAGTACAATGAAGAATTAACATAGTATAGTTAAAAATTAATACAGTATAGTGTAGTAACAAACATTGTACAACATTATTATAATACAATGCTAATACAATACAATATGAGACAATACACTTGCATTAAAATAATGCAATACATAACAATGCAATATAGTGTGCCTAACGCGCCCAAAATGCACTAATAGAGTATTAACAATTTGAAATGATGTTAATAAGAAGCAAAAAAGAAAAAAAGAAAAAAAAAGAAACACTATTAGTAGAAGAGTCGCAACTAGCTTGTAAACCCTGGATTGATTGCAAAGACTATTTCTGTTACTTTCAGTGTTTTAGTCTTATCAAAATAGAGAAATTAAATGATGAACATATGAATATATATATGACATTGCTTTTTGTGACTCACAAACGATGTTATGTTGATCATAAGCATATCTTATGGTATAAGACTATACCATACGTTTCGAGATTTGACAATGTTTGCTTTACAATTTGGCTGCTACTTGTGAATGATATTCCAATAACATTATCAGAACAAAATTCTAATAAAATTATCAGAACAAATGATCCTTCACACCAGTAGCAGCTTCAATGCTAATCTACTAATGTTCTTCATGGGGAATCACATCTTACAAGACATTAGCGGACTCCCATGCCAATTACAATTCACATATGTTATATATATTTTCTCCTATGTTCATCAGGATTGTCAGTACGACCCACACCAGTAGGAAGTAGTTGGTCTTTCGGTGCCCACATCGACAACACAATAAGTCATGTAATGTTGTCCCATTTGAGCTTAGCTCCTTATATACAATTCAGTTGCCTACTCAAATCGATCTTTTTTGAAATTCAGTTGCCTGCTTCTCCTTCCACATTCAACCTCTCTCTTCATCCCAACGTTGATAACAGCGTAGCATTTCAACACTAGCCATTTCTTTTGCGGTCATACCAACAACGGTCTCCGGCTTGAACTGCCCGAGAAGGACTTTTCTTCGGAAATCTGGGTTCATAGGATCCTTGAGGTTTACCCAAGCTCTACACTTGATCTTATAAGGCCCATCAGATCGGCCCCATTTCTCAAGACTCAACGCTATTGCAACTCGAATAGAGTCGCATGCATTCACTTCATCTCGAATTTCTTCGTCAGCCTCACCAGAAACCTTGGACAAAGCATCACAAACTTTTTCCCTTACAACCTCCCGAAAACAATCATTGCATCTAATCATAGAACTGCTCAACTTTTGGATAATGATGCCGGAAGCTTGTCCCTCTTCTGTAATCAAATTTTCGACATTATCCGCAGAATTGGTTTTCTCTGTCGCAACACTTTCTGATCTTACCACATTCGAGGAGCAGGATGTAGCATTCTGAACCTTGACAATTCCAACCCCAGAAATCTCCTGACACTCCTCAGAGGTCCTCTTATCAACCTTCTCTATTTTTGCAGGCTCAATTCCAGGAAGAACCAAAGTAATTAAAGTGCATTCAGTCTATGCAAATTGATAATCTTTGTGAAACTGCACAAAATAAAACACTGAACTATAAAACATAATTTCCTCCCACAGGCATTTAGTATATTGACTATACTGCTTTTTCTTAATGTGAAGGAGAGTCCTTTAGAAGAAAGAGAAAAGAAGAAAATGAGTCATAACAGACAAAAACAAATTGTCAGATGAGAAGTATTAAATCTTTTTGAAACTTTCTGTACAAATGATACTGACCTGGATTCTGCATCTCACAAGTTTGGGCAGTAGAAAAGGGCATAATCTATACTCATTCATTATGGAATTAATATGTAACTTGTAATGCATATATCCCAGTAATATCCAATAAAACAATCTGCTCATATTAGATAGTTTATTGACAATGCTATCAGATGACAGAGGACATTCTTTTTGAGTGAAAATAATGATCACAAAGTAAAGTTAGTACGTCATAAATGAAACGGAATGAGGAGGTAATGTCAAACTCCTTTTTTTCTCCATTTGTTAAAGCAGGAGGAACAAAAGATTCTTCGACAACAAAACTGTACAACGTGTGAAGAAATCATAAGCACATTAAAATAAATCAACGAATACAGATAACACGAGAAGTACATAAATATATATAGAGAGTGAGGAATAACACCCGCGTTGAAACAAGAAGCGGACAGGTGATATCGGACTTGTTGAGCTGATCCATGGCATCAATGCACCATGCGGTCCACTATTTCTCCGCCTCACCCTCAGCCATTAGTGCTGCCTCTGCCCCTCTATTTGCCTCCTCACACAACTCCGTCACCTTTTTCTCTATTGCTATTTCCCCCACCTCTTCTTTTTTAAGCAGTTAATAGGACAACAAAATTGTAACAAGCAAATATAGTAACGAATTATTTCCTGCCAAGTCAAACACATGAACTTGAACCTATAATTGTTTTGATGAATGTTATTCATAAACTTGTTGTATTCCTTATTTGCATATATGAATAAAGCAGCCACAATGTAAAAACATAATTCTTTTTTCCTTATTTATCCTAAAATCCATAGCCTTCACCCATTGCGGCAATTCAAGTCCAGAATTTATTCACGGTGGTACACCCATCCCGAATAAATAAATAGATAAAATTAACCTAAAAACTGAAAATTGAAAAAGAAAAAGAAAGGGGTAATAGAATGCACTCACAATTTCTATTGAACGGCGCCAGCCAGTGACTGCTTATGACGGCTTTGTCGAGCGGTGGTAGTCCAGAAGTTTATATAGCGTGAAACACCCAGGCAAAGGAGAAACACCCAAGCAAATGGATTTCTTTGAAGTTAATGTGCTATTTCTAATCATTTAATAAGAAGGAAAAGTAGTCTTACATGTAGTTTTTTGTCAATTAATTAAATTAATCAGTTAACTACATGTAGCTATTGATCCTGGAATATTAATTGTATCTAAATCCTTGTTCATTGATCTGTACAATTTTCTAAAGTGCTTTTTTTTTTCGTTCCTTAAAAATATTTACGATATCGGAAGTCATGACCACTTGATTTCTTGTAGGAGGCAGATGGAGTCTCTCTGTTAAAGCATAGGTTACATTCCTATATTTATTTATATTATGCTGGGATAGATTTTATGTCTTCATTTACTAAATTAACTTGTCTATCTAACTTGCCTGTTTTGATCAATTCTCTCAGGCAGTACCAGCATTTACAAAAACAAAAGAAAAAGAAAGAAGAGATCCGTGGGTGATCACATGATATTCTTGTAAATATTTTGTCTCACTTGACCATGAAAGAAGCAGTAAGGACTAGCAGACTATCAAGTAGATGGAGATATTTCTGGAGAGGTTTCAGTGGTTGTTTGACTTTCACCATCCCTTCACCATGGCAGACTTACAGTGGCCTCATTTGAACTTGAAAAGTGAGACACTAAATGTAGAAAGGCGTAAGTTTGTCAATTGGGTCAATCGAATATTGAGTTCACTTGAAGGTCAGTGCATGGAAGAATTAAGGATTTGCTTTGACGTGTTCTCTAACCATGATGTTGATAACTGGATTAAATTTGCATTAGAAAGGAGAGTCAGAAGGCTTGAGTTGGATTTCTCAAGAACTGCGTATAATCTTTGGTTTGTTGCCCGATACACATTCCCATCGCATCTTGGCATCTTACGGCCCTATGTTTGACAACAGTGGGCATAACATGAGAGGTTCTTGACCTGTTCTTGAAGCGTTAAGTGTTGCAGAGTCAAGCAATCTTACGATTTTTAAAGTTTTTAGTCCATCACTCAAGTTGAAACACTTGAAATTAAACTCTCTGGACAACTTGAAGGATCTGGAACTTCATGCCTCGAATCTCTAATCTTTTGAATGTTCAGGACCATGGTACCTGTTTCTTTCAGAAATGTTCCGAATCTTGTTGACGTATCCTTTTTGGGGCTGTTTTAGCGGATACATCGCGAAGAACCTACGCCAGCATTCCATTTTTCTTGTGCAGCTAGACACTCTTAAGTTGGACATATGTCATCTGTTGGTAATTAGTTTCTTCGATTCATATTTCACTTTTATTGATTCGTTATTGCTGTTGCTTTTGTTAATTTTGTCTTAAAATATTTTGTTGATATTGATGCCTAATAAATTTGCATCTTACTTTATTCAAATCTGTGACAGTAAATATAGAGCAGGCCGCTTCAATCTCAAGCATTTGGAAATTATTGGATTAACAGACGTTAATGAGCTCCTTTTTGTATTGTTTTATTGAAAGCAACTCCTTCATTGTATGAATTTATTAATAGAGGTAAAAATTGGTACCACATTATTAATTTATGATATATAAGGTTGTGTTTTCCAGTTAGTATTACAATATGATTATGAGAGCTATGAATCGATCAAGACCATCAAGGATCAGCCATATTTAAGCTTCGCGGAGTTAAGAAGTGTTAGGGTGGTGGAGTTGCTGGGATTCGTGGGACATGCAGCCGATGTTGAGCTTGTAATGTATTTAATTTTCAGCGTTAAGCTGTTGGAGAAGATTATCATCGGCCCTTGTGAAACATGGCGTGTGGGAACTCCAATGGAATTGATCTGCAGGAAATCTGCGGAGTATCAATCCGCTAGAAGGCGTCCTTTTGAGTTGGCAGCTAAATTTCCTTTATGGGAATTTGCGATTATGTAACTTATTATAAAGTTGTCTTTTCATGTAATTTGTGGGGTGAAGATAAGAATTACTTACTAGTTGAGATTTTATTGAGCACTAAATTTTATTGAGCACTAAATTAATGGACAGATTTATTTTACTTTTACTTAAAACGGATCTCTCTTTTTTTATTCTCTAATTATCTTTTGAGCAGATCACTGGAAATTAGTTGTAGATTTATATTTTGTTTCAATCATTACAATCTATAAATATATCACGATATTGTATTAACTTTGATATCAGATACATAAATTTAAGTACGGCCTATGAAACATGTCACACTTGATTGTTAAGAAAAAAATAATGGTACGCTTCGTACATACATATAAGGAAAAGATCCGTGGCCTCTTAAAAGATTACACAACTTTTTTTTCTCTAATTTTCATCCTGGATAGTCTATCCAATGGTTAGGATCAAATGTAGTTAACTACCTAAATTCCAATTAATACTAAATAAATGCATTTTAGGTAATTAATCTGTTGATGTCTACGAAATCTTTATTCAATCTAATGACATATTAATGGAAGAAAAAAATGAACTTGTTCAGTTTTGTTATTATTATTTTTCCTGTGTTTAAGATTACTGGGTATACAGGTCAATTACATTGTACTTTCATCTCAAAATACTAAATTCACATCTCTTTAAACCAAACGGCTCATATTCAAACATAGAATGTACTTCCACTTCTTCAATGTAAGGTCAGTTGCAATCTATTTTTCGTCACTAAGAAATTTCACTACCTTACTTGCACTTTGTCTTCTTCAGCCCCTTCTCCGTTTTGTTGTGGAGCAGCCTATTCTCCATCTTGTTGCACTGCGCCCTCCTTTCAATCTTCTTGTAAAATATTTTATAAAATAAATTCCATACAATTTAAAAATAATTTTTAGTTCATCCCAATATCTCAATGTGTTATTTTATATATTTCATAATTATATGCTAAGAAATTTTATGTGTTTTCTTTTTTGGCTTATGATCATATCATAAAAGAAATTGTTTCTTTCCATTAGTTTTATTTCTAATTAATTTTCACGAAAATATTTGTGATTGCACTCACATACTGTGCACGATCAATCAACGGAAAATCTATCATTTTCAAAATGTGATAATTACGTGTATGTATGCAGGAACAAACATAAAAAATTTATGTTGGTTAATTTCAAGTTGTTGCCCTGATCATTGCCATGTGGATTAATGTCAATATCAATGATTAAGTTCGTTCTTTTTTGACTTAACAACTTAATTGATTTAATCTTAATTAGTTAAGTTATTAGATCCATTTATTTTTTCAACTTCATGAAAATTTCCAGTTATTAAGTCAATTCTTTTAGCTTTTTACTTAATCTATAAAGTCTAAATGATATAATTAAAAGACATTTTCCAAAATAGCCTTGTCAAATTAAATAATTTTCATCCTTACCAAAATAAAATTTAATAACTAGCATTATTATCCATCTTTATAGCTTGTGATATTATAGTGGTATATTGTTATTATTTTATTTTTTATTTTCTTTAAATTACCATTATTTATCGATATAATTTTTTATGAATATTTTTCATATAAAACCATAATCCAGTGCAACAAAATTCATTAATATATACTAATTTAGAATATAAAGGGTTGTATTCAATTGAACATGATTTATATTATTACAATATATTATCTTATTTAAGTTCTTTGATATGTTTATTATTTGTTTAACATTTGTAAGAGCACGAACGTAAAAATGCTAGTTTTCAAATTTTTTAAGTTAAAAAAAAAAGTAACTTAACATTTATTTTTACTAATTTAGAAAACAAAAATAGATTCAGATATTTAGTTCTATTCAGAATTTACACTAATTCAGATCTATTCAGATTTCAAATAAAAAAAATGCCACCAAAGTTGGGGTTGGATTATTTTAATTTAAATTTTTTATGTAAAATTTTGAATGAATTGTGTGCGTGCACTTTCTTTCAATGTTAAAATCTATAGAAAGAATAGTTAACAAGATTAAAGTCTTGTACAAATTTTGAAATGTACTTAAACAACTGAACCACATATAAAAGGATGTTTCTAAATAAACAAAATATTTATCTATACATACAATGACTTGAATGATATCTTTTAAGCATCCCTCTATGATGTCATAATCTTTTTTATAGTATCATAGTATAAGAAATATGGGAGATTGTCAATTTCTCCCCTACTATAATCAATAAATACCCTTTACTATTTTTTATAATAGCTAATAACTCCCCTAACAACATAAGTTTACAATACTACCCTTATTCTCAAATATGCTTTTATTTATATTTATTACAAATTAAATAAAGCATATGAATATTAACTAAATAAAAAAATTAGGTATTAAAAACAAGAAATATATATTTTGATGTGAAAAAAATTAACAATAAAATTTTTTTCTTGTACTCTTTTTATGTTATAAACATTTTCTTATTATAAATATTTTATAATATTTTAAAATTAAATGTAAAAAGTACAAGATAAATATTTTATTATTTATTTTATAATAATTTTTTATTTATCATTCAATTTTTCTTAAAATAATTTTTTTCATTTTATAATAATTTTCTTATATATTTTTTTTATAAGAAAATGTTTATAACATAAAAAAATACAAGAAAAAAATTTTATTGTTAATTTTTTCACATCAAAACATGTATTTCTTGTTTTTAATATTTAATTTTTTTAGTTAGTTTATATTCTTATGATTTATTTAATTTATAATAAATATAAATAAAATTATATTTGAAAATAAAAGTAATATTGTAAACTCATGCTGTCAGGGGAGTTATTGGCTATTATAAAAACATTGGGGGGAAGAGGTAAGTGGTAGATATTGAATACAGTTGGGGAGAAATTGACAATCTCCCTAAGAAATGTTTACCATTGGGTCTAATCAATAATATACATTATTTTTATTAATAACATTTTAATTATTTTAAAAATATTTTTGTAATTTAGGAATAACAAAATACCAAAATACTGAACATCACATATGGTTACAAGAAAATGATAAAAAAAAAAAACAAAAACAAAAAACACTTTAGCTATTTTGAATTCTTCTAATACTGCTTATCTGATAATCATAAAAAAATTCATTCTTTTCTTGTAATTTCTCCCAACAGCATCCTCATTTGAAGAAGGTTCATTCTCCTAAACAAGCACAAATAAATGAACACAATTCCTTAGCACTAATACCATACTCCCTAAGCTCAACAGCCTTATTATGAAAAAAAAAAGAGCATTGGCATAATTAATTAGATTACCAAATTAATATCAAATGAAGCATTTGAACTCAATCCATGATATGTCATATTCTTCCACTTCTCTTTGCCTTCTTTTGCAACCTATATTATATCAAACAAAAATGCATTATTAAATAATAAAGGGAAATTATCCACCGATCATCTATTTTTTCAAACTTTTTCAAAAATACACAATTCTTAATTTTTTTAGCTGAATTCTACATGAAGTTATATTTCTTTACACTTTTCCACTGATGACATTGTAGTTAAATATTTCATTAGTTTTCTTAACAAAATAATGGTTTTTCCCCTTAAATTTAAAATTATAATTTCATCATACAGCATTATTTTGGGGGGTAAAATTGTTATTTTATTAAAAAACTAATAAAATCTTAACGGTCAACAGACGGAAGTGGAAAAGTGCAAAAAAATATAACTTTAGGTGGAATTTAACAAAAAAAAATTGTGTATTTTTAAAAAAGTCTGAAAAAACAGGTGGTCGGTGGATAATATCCCAAAAATAAATTCCGATAACAACTTAAAATATTTAACATTTATTTAAAAAAAAATCAATTTTAGACTAATATGAATATGCTTCAGGACATTTGAGCCTATTGTGTCTGGATAATAGCTGTGAAATTTTTTATTCTGCCATATGACTATTGAAGACCGGAAGAGATAGGACAAGAAATAAAAGTAATAAGCCTTCACTTTCAACACGTAGTATATTTCATTGGCTTATTTACAAAACTATATGCAAATGTTGAAAATTGAAATATTGTTTGAAATATCATGCAATATATTTCATCTAATCTTAGACTCGTGTAATAAATGTATGAAATACTAGATGAAATACACATGTCTGTGAATTATGGTTTACTTTATCAATCAATAAATTGATTTTTACCAATATCTCTATTTCATAGCACTTAACTTTAATTTTCCCACTATTAATAGGTAGGGATATATAGAAGAATTAATAAAAAAAACATAAATCAATTCATAAGTCTTAAATAGAAGAAAAATTACTTTGGTAACTTTTTGCCATAGCATATGTCTTTTAAAAGTTACCAGTTGTCTCTTATAATAGATTTTATAAAAGAAAGCTACAATTGACTACTCAAAAATGTCATTATAATTGTTCTTACATTTTACATTAAAGTTATAGCACATGACAAATGCAATGTTTAATTTTTAGTAACATAACACTTTATAAATACTAGAAATAGTATTGCATTTAATTACATTTATGCAATATCATTTTGTTAAGTGCTATGATATAGAATCACATAACACTTAAAATATGCTATAAAGTTAATATTAATTTTTGTGCTAGTACAGAAATGCTTCCAAAAGAGGGCAAAAGTAATAAGTGGAAATATTTTGTTTACCACCAAATCGAAAAACAAAAAAGGCTCCAAAAGTAATTTTAAATTTTAACATGAAGTTTACCTAGTACATTCTAATTAATTAATTATTCACTATATTAAATGAATAGCTTAGATTAAATCACTTAAATTTAAGGGTTTACAATAATCCTACTATTAGTATTGTAAAAACACAAATAGCATCATAGAGAAATCCATCTTTGAAACAAAAATTCTATGATAAATAATAGATAGAGTTAGAGAGTTTAAGGTCTACTTGGAAAGTGAAATAATAAATGGGTAAATGAGAGAGAGTGTCGGAATTTTGAAATAGAGAGTGTGTGGTATGCAGATGGCCTTGGTAGAAAGAGGAGCATACCACTCCAATATTGAAAGAGAAAGAGATTAATAAAGAGTAGTTTTGAGATTTAAAAATATTAAAAATAAATATATTTTAAAAAAAATGGATGTAGAGAAAATTTTTTGGATTTATATATGATCTCTCTCACTTTTTTAATTGTTTAATGAGATTTTATTCAGAGAGATTGATAGTTGCAACTTTGTGAAATAATTTTTTTTTTAAAATCGCTGTAGATATTCCTTTTCTCAAATAGTTTCTCAAAAATGCAAGCTATTATAAGTGTTTAATTGCCCGCAATTTTTTATGAAATAACAATTTTCTTTCATGGTAGATACTAGAATGCTTCGCCACCTTTTCATGTTCTCTATGATAACAAAACAATTATTTAAATTTGAAACGGTGTGTACAGGAAGACCTTCTGTTGTCTTGTTTTGTAATTTCCTTAATTAACAAAATTATTAATTATTAAATGGGTGTTTTAAGGATTTTTGAAGGGTGCTAAAAGCTCTACTCTTATACTATGTTCCATCAAATCGGCCTACTTTCTCAAACATTGCAGACTCCGCTGGTATAACAACTCGAACAGCATTGGATGCATTCTCATTTCACCTCAAATTTCTTCGTCAGCCTCACTCTTGTTAGAAAATTAAGGATCGTAGCGGTCCTGTAACTAAAGTGAATTGATAACAAATAAAGATAAATGGGACACAAAAATGAAAAACCATAGAATAAATTAGGATAAAAAAAAAATAGAAGGATTTCAGTATTAAAATGAGGATATTACAATATGTAGTTCTCTCTAAATACAAGGAGAGAAAAATTACACTCTCTCCCATAGTAGGAGAAAACAACTCTCTTACTCAAAATTACACTCTCTCCAAGGGACTTGATCTGCGGGGAATGGGAGGAGCATCAATCCGCTAGAAGGCGTGCTATTGAGTTGGCTACTAAATTTTCTCTGTGGCGATTTGTGATACCATAAGTTTAAATTATTCTGAAAGTCTTTTAATTATTAACTAATCCTTTTTTCTCATTGGATATTAGTTGCAGATTTTAGATCTTTATTTGAAAGAAACATGGCATGCATGATCATTAAGACCCTATAGTTTATTTTTTCTAATCATCAAGTAGAAATACCAAATATGGTCTGGCCTACACTCTGTCGCTTGCTTGCTTATGCCCAATTTAAAGATGTTTTATTTTAAAGTGGAGTGGTTGTAGGTATAAGTTGCCTTTTAATCGATTGTAATGCTGAAAGTTTGATCTTTGATTACATGTTGCAATCGATTCAATTATGACAAATGAATGTGGTCTACAGTATACAGTTGTGTTTGGACTTTCTTATTCGGTCTCTTTTATTTATTTAGGACACCCGCTGGGGATTTTGCTGAGTAGCAAATAGAGTCATGAACTGGTTACAGCTCGTGAATTATGTAAGGAGTTTAGAATTTGAATTCCCGGCAATAGATACTCTGTAATCTAGTTATTGTTGTTTGATTTATTAGATGAATTTCATTTCAATTAGACTCGGAACGACCTTTTACCAAAAGGATTGGTTAACGCTATGCCCTCTAAAACTCATTAGAATAGTGTGATACAAAATGCTTAAAATTTAGGCAAAGAAAAAGATTGTAACGTTTATTTAAAGCACAACTATTTGTATACAGCATAGTTATGGACTCCATAAAAATTATCAGTATCGGATCCCGCATTTATCAAAGTACGAGATAAACTTTTGCAACGTCATAAACGAGTTTTTGTAAAAATACATCTGCACTTTAATAAAGAGCAAAATTCCTTAATATTTAACAGCAGTGGCATAAAGTTCGCCCTAACAGAGAAGTCGAGTGGTTAAATTTTTTCCAAATTTGAAAGCATAGCTTTTTTTCCTTCTTTCTTTTCGTTCAATTGAACAGCATACTGATAATTGAGATGATTTTCTACAAAGGAAAATGATTTATTATGACATGTGACTACAACCTGTAGCACGAAAACTATGTATGTGTACAGGAGAGCTTTTGACGGTTTACAATCATATCCCAAATAATCATGAATGTAAAACAGCACCACAATTAACTGAAGTTAGCAATTTCTGAAAGATAATCTTTGTAAGATCTTTAAGTTTTGTTTAACAAAGATGTTACACAGTATTAGCCTCATGACCTCTTCAAAGAACTGCAAACTCAGACTTAAAATGTATTCTAACTTTGTCCCATGGGTTTAGTTTATCGAATAGCATCCTTATTCTGTCAATCAATATGTCCACCTCCCCCTATAGTTGCTTCCACGTGCTGGCTTTGTTCTTCAATAAGTCAACTCGCTCCTTTACAAATGATTTTAACAAATCTGCTTCAAGTTCAGCAATAAATTCTGCTATTTCTGCCTTTCCATTTTCAGGCATCTATTACATTATAAATCAAGTTAACACAGTGACCATTTGATATCACACGTTAAATTATAAATTCATACAATAGACTTATTATAATAGATGTTCTGAAAATGGACTGAGAGTTATCATCATTTAGGTCACGCTTTTTTTTCTTAATTTTTATTTTATAATTTGTATCACATTCATATTAGGTTTCGAAAAGATCAGATGATATGTATTCCAGAATGTATCCGACTTAATTTACAGCAATAAGAAAAGCATTTGAACTGGTAAAAATCATTAAACTAATCAGAATTATCAAGAATCAGGGAGAATAATATCACTTAAATTATTAGGTACTTTAGTTCTTAGTTTAGGCTTTGCTTAATTGCTAAATCTCTTATTATTTCATTGTTGTTATTATATTCAGCTTCAACTAGGACAGCTATAACTTAGAATAAAGACCCATCTTGATGCCCTCGTTTATTTGTCAGCTGGCCGTCTGTTGGCTCAACAACCAAATAAGAATATCTAAACCTTCTCAATTGACAGCATTCAGCAAATTCCAATGGGTTTAAATTCCACAAAATCGGCAGCTAAATTTAAAATTCTCGAACACATCAACTTCCAATAGGTTCAAATTAAACAATTCCAAACACTAAGATAAGGTGTTGTATAGCTTTTGTGAGCTACGTGACACGGGATGAGTATTTGAGTGGCTCGTGATATATAGGTGTTATGGAAAAATTTGTAACTATAAAATAAAATATAGTGCGTGGCAAATATAACTTTCAAATAATAATTTGACAAAAAGTATTAAGCATATTTAAAGAGTTTTTATTAGACAAATGACTAGCCAAATTAATTTAGCTTTTAAGCTATAGCAATTAGCATTTACTAAACAGTTTAGTGCTTTAATTTAAAAGCTATAGCTACCTAACCTCAATCCCTAAGCCTAAATTAATAATTCTCAGTTAAAGCAATCAAAACTCTCAATTTATATAATTATTTGAACAGAACATACATCTAATATTTCAATTTCAGCTATAGAACAATCAGAAATCTGTCAATTATCTATTCTTAGCAACAGAACACTCAAAGAAAATGATGAAACTGGAAATCATCAATCAATTATCAATAATCGTAACACTACGTTGCAAGTAATGATTAATTTGAAAAATCAACATATTGAAAACTGAAATTTCAGAAAAGCTTTGGATTGATCAAAGTAAACAATTATTTGAATAATTGAATAGTAGGAATGATTGAGAAACAGAGAGAGAGATCGTACTAGAATTGGAAGACAAAGAGCAATCGAGACTGAGTGAGAGATCGAGTGAGTTGGGAGAGGGATTGAAAGTGAAGTTAATTTTTTAGTTTTTAAAATTTCAAATTTTTTGTTATAAATCTTTCAAAAAAAATTATACACATTTTTTAAATTCAAAAAATCATACAAATTTTCTTTTATAGGTTTCAAAGATAATTGTATATTTAATAATCTACACTTGAGTGGTGCTATTAGCATATCTCTAAACTCCTTGTAAAATCCCTCTTTTAAAAATATTTCATCAGAAATATTTGAAAATTACACTAGTTTTAAACACTTATATTTTAATTCCACAAATAACTCAACATTCTTATTTGTCTACAAAATCCCATAATCTCTTCTTATTTGCAAAATTAATTTCAAACTTTCATGCACATTGTTATTGAGAATTATTTCCAAATATAACTATTAGCTTCTAAAAGTTTTCAGAATAATCATGAGAAAGTGTTTATGATAACAATTAATATACTACTGATATCACATTAAAGCTTAAAATTAAATTATTAGTCCCTTGCTCTTTTGAGAGTTTTCGAAATTTTGTAAGTATATAATTAACAAATCTATTTTACAATGCTTTGGCCCATGATGATAGATAAAAAAAAGAGAGAGATGGTCTAATTCATATAGCTCCCAAACCCTTTTTTAATTAAGGTTAAGATTGTACGTTATAAAAAGAAGGGTTGTATAAGACTTTTAAAGGGTGCCATTTGTAACGACGCAGCCAAGAGTAGGGTTGGCAAAATCCGGATTTGGATATGAATGTATGTGCATCTAGATCCGAATCCGAATTTACATTTATATACCCAGATTTGCATCCAGATTTGCTAATTTTTTTGCGGATCCAGATGCGGGTAATATCTGCAGTGGATCCGGGCAGATATTCCGAATATCTGGATCCAGAAAACTTAAAATTAAATGATTTAAAATTTTTTAAAAAAATTCAAGAATTTGATTAATAATATCAAATAAAAATGCAATTGTAATATAACAATTAACAATTTAACATAAATAACTTACAACACCATCATAAATAAAAATATAACAAATAAAAAGCCAACAATATTTTCAAGTTTAAATAAATTTACATTAAACACATTAAATATAATCTAACAATTAACCAGATATCAACTTTTTAACCAGAAAAAAAGCCATGTAATTAATGTTATTAACAGAAAATATATTAAAGTAAGGGAGCAAAATCAAATTATTGAATCCAGATCTGGATCCTTGTGGGCGAGGCTTGGATGGCAGTCACGACGGCGAGGATTTGAGGACTAATGAGCACCGTGAGCTTCTTCGACGACCGTGAGCAGTGGCAAGATGAAATCGACGACGACGACGAATACCAAGAGGCTTAGACGGTGATGCTTCAACGACGGCTCAAGCGAGCTTCGATGCGAGGCTATAGCGAGCTACAAGAAGACAACAACCGGTTGACATGGCTGCTGGCGAGGTGAAGTTAGTGTGTGTATGTGACAGTCGATTACAATGAGTTACCAAGTTAGTGATTTATCGATTTAGGAGAATGGGAGTCACTTGAATAGGATTTCAATTTTTTTATTTACATGCTTTTTTAGTAGAGCAGGCAAAGAGTTGACGTCTCTCATATGGAAGTAGTTTTCTTTGATATAATTAAATGAAAACAGCCTTTTTTTCTTTTAAAATGTGAGTGGACGTCTGAGTGAGTGGACATCTGAGGGGTGCACGTCCTAATAATTATGTCGCTGTGCTTGGTCTCTGAGGGCTCTCAGCCATATGGATAGTTTGATTTGTTGATCAGCGTCGAGCCTGGGATATGGATTATCTAAGGCATATTAGCATAGTGTACTCCTTTGAACTATTTTGAGTAGAGTAGACGAGAAGTAGACGTCCTCAAATATTTGAGAGATTGTATAATATTAATTATAATTTTAGTAATAGTCTTATATAAATTGATAATGGTAAATTCTAGGCAGTGCTATATAAGATTTAAGGTTGTAAAATATTATTTAATTATAAGTATCAGTAGTAATCTCATGTAATATAAGTTGTAATATGAGCAATAATCTCATGTAATTCAACAAAAAAAAAGGGTGCCATAAAATAAACCCTTGCGGCCAATGGCTAGTACAAATTAGCCATTTTCTATATATAAATTAATGTGACATATTACATGTCTCCTTTTATTCATTTTTGTTTATTCAATTAAAATTGTGAGTCATGTCTCGTTAATGTATAATGTTTGACTCAATAGATACATCACTAACAAGACATGATTTGAGAGAATTATAAATGCATTTTTTCATTCATCTTTCTCTCGAGGATATTAACTATAAATTTACATAGTCTCTCAAACTACTTCCTTTGTATATTTCAACTTCAGCATCATGAATCCATCAAAGGAGAGAATGGAAGCTAAAGCTCCAAATGAGGAGGATGTTGGTGTCTTCGAGGTAAAGGAAACAATTAACCAATATAGAAAGATTGTGAACCAAATTGAAGACTTTCAACTTAGTAAGGAAAATGCTCTTGAAAACTTGGAGAGGAAAATTGAAGATAAGAGAAAGATTATTGAAGAGAATGAGGTAGGCAAGATAAAACAAAATGGAGAAGTTAAGGTAATAATATATGTGTTTGAGGAATGGATAGCTATATGGGAAGCCGAATAATGAAGATTCATTAATTAATTATATATCTATGTTATGTTTCTACCTTGTTGGTGGTGTTTGTTTTGAGTTTAATGTGTGTTACGTTGTCATGTTATATTCACAAGTAAAGAAGAGGGGAGTTAATTATTAAATTTTCAATTTTGTAATGTCAATTTCAACACCCTTTTTTTGTGGTTAATTTTGGAGTTATAACACTAGAAAATATAAATATAATTAAGTCTTTTAATCTAATGTTGTGCTTTAAAATTAGTCCCATATATTTTCTTGTATTGTGCTAAAGAATTAGTAATTATAAGTAAAAGATGGAAATACATTATTGTTGGATCATAAACTTGTTTTTTTATCCAAGTCCAAAAAAACACAAAGCGTAGCTCATCTTATAGAACTTTCTAAGTTAGGTAAGCTTGAATAGTAGGTAAGATTTGTCGTAGCAAGTGATTGACACTAAAAAGTGTACATTTAATAAGAATAAAATTATCAGTTTTTCATTTAAAGTGTTGATTAATGTGCTCATAACTTATAAATTATATGAATCCTACCTTGATAAATTTTTATGTTAAATTAATTTGCAATACGTAAATATTTTAGGAATAAAGATGGAATTGGAATAAAAAATGGGAAACAAAGAAGAATTGCTGGATTCATTTGAAATGCATCATTAAAGAGATGTAATTAATTTTTAAAAAAATAAAAGAAAAAGAAAAAGAAAAAGTGGGCAATCATGCTAGTGATGGTCAGGTGGCCGTTTTGCCACCCGACTATCACACATGTGTTGCTTGTTTATTTATGTGATAATAATAAAAAATAATAATAGAATAAGAGAAGTTGAAGCTGACAGCCGCCTATAAATAGAAGCAGTTTTTGCAGAAAAAAGGGGACAACAGAGAGAACGAGAAGGAAACTAAGGGATTCTTTTTTTTTTCTTTTGTTGTTTTCTTATATAATCAATTTTCTTGTAATATATTTCAAAAGTTTGTTAAATAAAATAAGTGTTTTGCTCTTCAATATGAGTGGCTAATTTTCTCCCTTTCAAAATATGATTGAACATATAAGTGTAGTAGACGAGGGGTGGACATCCCTCGTATGGATAATTGAAGAGTAGACATTCCTCTTATCAATATAATTGAGTGAAAGAGGTATTTTTAAGGTAGTCTTCTGAGTGGAATAGACAAGGAGTAGACGTCTTCCGAATAATTGTGGAGGACATGCTTAAACACGACAGTTAAGAGACAATTCATTAAAAACAACCTAAACTTAACAAAGATAAAATTAAATCCCATTAGATGTTTTAAATTCTAGTAACTTAGTAAGAAAGTAATAACAGAACCAACAGGTATCAATTAATAATCAAGTGATCAGTAGTACAATCAGCTTCTTAATTTGCTTCACTAAGTCCCTCTAACTCTTTCTCTTTGGCTGCTTGGGTATTCTTCAACTTTGCTTTAACGCATTTATTTTTTATTGGGCTGCTTCACTTCCTTTTTCTCTCCTTTTGCGTTCCTTACCCAGCTCGTCGATAATCCTAGGCAAGTTTTCCATTCTAAGCGACTTGCGAAAGGTTTCTTTAAGATCTTTGAGCTCTTTCATTGTCTCTGTAAACCGTTTATATGTTTCTTCCAGCTCCTTTACACTAACCTTCTTCTTATCCATTGATAAAATACTTTACGAACATAAACAATTAATTAATTAATTAAAGCTATCTTTATAAAAAAAAACACGATTATAACACTAAGTACATTAATTACCAATTAGAAATAAAGGTAAACTATTAAGTAAAACAAGATAAGTGTTAATCAAGCCGAATAAGTGAATTATGTAAAAAGAGTAATAAAAAAGAGGAAAAAAGATAAACCTTGATCGAGGGATGCACTCGTTCTAAAATGACAGATGCTGAGTGAGAAAATAAAATTAGGAAGGGTTTTATTTACATTTGATAGGCATCATTCATAAATCTCTCACCTGTCAACAACTTTCGAAAAAATGAAATTGGTATTTGGGTAAACTTTTTGCATGTTTTCAATAACAAAGACGTTATATTCCTATGCTCATCAATTGAATGGTAATTATCTGAAATAAATCGGGTACATAGTTTTTGAAAAAGAAAAAGAAAACAATAATAATGCCAATGTGGATGGTTGGGTCCAAAATAATTAGTTAATTAATTTAAATTTCAAAAATTTACATAGTTATATTTATTTACGGGAGTATCTGGAAATTGACAAATTCATAATTAGCCAAAAAAACCCTGGACCACATAAGCACATGGATGGCAAGTATATGTTTTGATATTATTTGGATTGTGTCCATGAATAATTGTCAAATTATGGCTTGTGATGTCGGGCGATGGCGTAATAATGAAGCTCCATTTGTACTTTGTAGGCTATAACTCTTTGTTTATCGTGAATGCATCGATTTGTCAATGTAGGCCTAATTGCATATAATTTAGTAATGATTGTTATACCAGTAAAAAAGGAGGGAAGGATATGAGAATCAATAACATGCAAGATGTAAGTAATCGAGCCATAGACCGTTCTATTGTCGTATTAGGCTACCTGATAGGTCGCCTATGTGGCTTGAGTTGGACATTTCAGTAGTTAATTATAATTTATTGTCGATTGGCCAATATATTTATTTAAAATCTTGGTTTTTATTCCAACCTACAGCCCTAAGTCTTGACAAATAACAGGGCTGGTTCTTAAACATTTATTACCGTGTACGTCTTGTTCTAGAGGTGCTAACTGTTACAAAGTCGAGCATTCTGAGTGTCAAGTTTTTGGTCCGCCACTCTAGTTGAAACACTTAAGATTACAATCTTTGGGCAACTTCAAGGATCTTGAACTTCATGCTTTGAATCTCTCTATTTGGTGAAAGTTGATTTCTTTTTTTCAGGCAATCCAAAGGGCAAAGGCCTAGATTGACTAAACTCGCATAGAATGCTAACAAAAATTATGTTCCCGTGATGTCTCTATTCTTTGTTTTTCTCTTTCTAACCATCTTTTTAAGATAAGATAATTTATACAAGCCTTTGCTGTTAAAGTTTAATAACCACCTATTAATGACGAGAAGAAAGAATTGTTGTTAGGGGACAGCGTGACATACTTAATTATTTATAAACGATTTCACTGAAACCAAAAGAGAGAGAGTGTGTGGCTTGAGCAAACAACAGCAGCCTAGCTTTGAAAATTATAAGTACCAGAAGATGAGATCTGCATGGCTACAGTCAAATGACACATTCACAAACATGCCAATAAAGAACACCAACAACTGTGCATACTCTTATCTTTTTCTTGTAAATATTATTAAGTTCATAATACACTAAAAACTGTCAAGAATAAACTATCCTTTACATCACTAGCAGCTTCGTTGTTAATCTACTAATGTTCTAACATGCTTTATAAGACATTGCTGCTACTGCCTCTCTTTTTGCCTCTTCAAACAACTCCATCACCTTTTTCTCCATTTGCTAGTTGCTCCACTAATTATTACAACTTATAGGGTTTTGATCAGTCTAATGCTTCAACTGAAACAAAAAGTCTACCCAAGATCTTCACTAGCTGCAAATCGAACTTGAAGATCAATCTAAACTAACCCTAACCAATATACTCAAGAAATCAAGATGAATCTAAAAAATCACAGAATACAAATCAAACAAACAACAAGAACACTAAATTACATGGTTTGGTCTGTTGATAACCTATACCCACGGGTAAAACATCAAAGCTGGCCTTTTGATTGATTCCAAGAAGAAGATTACAAGAACTCAGTGAGAAGAATTACAGAGCTCAAGAACAAACTTTCTCACTCTTAAATTTCTCACTAGAACTCTCTAGGTCCATTTTAATGAGCTCGATAACCAAGCTTTTATACAACAGCAGCTTAACAAACTAGGAAATCCAGAATGTACAGAATTTCGCCGCATGTAGAGGCCATTATAACGACCTCAAAAACACTAAAGCATTTGAGCACAGGCAAAGCAAAAAACGGCTGCCTCAATTGTCGTTTCAAGCTTAAATAATCATACTTCATTCACGTGACTTCAGAACAGTTCAAAAAAAAAATTTGTAAAACACTGCCATTTATCTCCACAAGTGTTTGTATTCAGATGCTCAACATAACCAAAAAAAAAAAAGTAAAAAAATAGCACAAGTAATAATAATAATGATAAGGCTTTGATAGAAAGCAAAAAAGCACAAAATTCTTGTCAAGGATAAAACAATAAACTTAACCCATGTTAAGAATATTCTAAAAGACTCTAGTAAGTTCAAAGGTTGCGCAAGTTGATTCTGGTAGCTGCTGATGTTGAAGAAGCTTAGCTGATGCTAAGATAAATTCGGTATCATTCACGTATGTGTGTAAGCCAGCATGGCTTGGCATTAGTTTTTTATGAGTTGTACAGCTGTCAAAATATTGCCGGTTTTATATTAGAAAGAGTTTGTTTCTAAGGATGCTATATAAATACCAGCCTTTTTATTCATTCACGGTTAGTTAAGAAATGAATTGAGAATTTTTCTATTCATTCAACATTTCTCTCTCTGTTTCTCAGCAACCAAACATTTTACTCATAATATTTTACATGGTATCAGAGCCATACAATCATGCCAAATACAAGCGCTACTGCGTCATCCTCACTCTCTTTTAGTTTCATAAAACCTACGAAGCTAGATCGAGGTAATTACCTTGTGTGGAAAATATAGGTTCTTGCATCAATAATTGAAAACGGTCTTGAAGGTTTCATTAATAGTGATAAACCTTGTCCTGTTCAATTTTTGACTGAATCAGATGTAGAATCAAATGGATCTGAGATTACTCGTGCAAGGCAAACTGAAAATCTGGATTATATTGTATGGAAGAAGACTGATAAAATGCTTCAAAGTTGGATGTTCTTTTCAATGGCAGATAATGTGTTGATAATGGTGATAAATTGTGAGACTTCACTGGAACTATGGAGCAGACTTGTTGAGATCTTTATGTCCCAATCTAAGGTACGCTACATGCCTCTGTTAATACAAATATGAACCATTAAGAAAGGATCACTCTCCATAAGTGATTACTTTAACAAAATGAAGAAGATCTCTGACAGTTCAGCTATTAAAGGTAATGCACTCTCATCAAATGAATTCATCATGCATTTTCTTGTTGGTCTAGATGATTCTTATGAGTCATTGGTCACAAATGTGTTAACCAGACTTGAAAAGGATAAGATCACTATTAAGGAGTTATTTTCAATGCTGTTGAGTCATGAAACAAGACTTGAAATGAGTAAAGGAAATAATCAATTTGAAGTAATGCATAATATGAGAGCCAATTTTACACAAAAAGGATAGAGAAGTGAGCCCCTTGTAGTGGAAAGGCCTTAATTGGGTCAATCAAGTATTGAGGTCACTCCAAGGTCATAGTATGGAAGAATGAAGGATTTGGTTTGATTTGATCTCTAAAGATGATATTGGTAATTGGACCAAATTTGCATTGGAAAGGAGAGTTCGACGGCTTGAATTGGATTTCTCAGGAACTGCGTCTTACCTACGGTCTATTGGCCAATACACATTTCCGTCAAATCTTGATTTTTATTCCAGACTTAAGCATCTTACAGCCCTAAATTTGACAAAAGTGGCCATAACAGGAGAGGTTATTGAACACTTACTATCTTATTACTGTCCTGCTCATGAGGTGTTAAGTGTTACACAGTCGAGCATTCTTACGCGTTTTAAAGTTTCTGTTCCATCACTCAAGTTGAAACCCTTAAAGTTAGAATATTTGTACAACTTGAAGGATATGGAAGTTCATGCCCCGAATCTCTTATCATTTGAATATTCAGGACCAGCGATACCTGTTTCTTTTAGAAACTTTCCAAATCTTGCTGAGGTATCTTTTCGGAAACTTTTAAGTGAATCCATTGTGAAGAATCTGTGCCAGCATTCCAGTTTTCTTGTGCAACTACACACTCTTAAATTGGACGTATTTGCTTTGAATGTAGGTTTGTTCCATTTTTCATCATTGTTAATGTTATGGCTATTGATTCATTTGTCTTAAATATTTGTTGCTATAGGTGTGTTCTTTGTATCTCATTTTATTCAATTATTTCAGGTCTTTGAGGCGGGTCGCTACCGCTACAATATTCCTGAATTTTGCAATCTAAAGCATTTGGAAATTATTGGAACACCACACGTTGATCGCCTCCTTCTTTGTGTTGCTGTTTTGAAAGCATCTCCTTCATTATATAAGTTTACGCTGAAGGTGAACGTTTCCTCTGCTTCCGATTTTGTAATTGCATTTATATTTTCAAAATATTCACGATATGGTTGTTTTTTCCATGAATGTCTCAGTTAGTATCTCAGACCTCATATGACTTGTATGCGTCGATAAAGACCATCAAGGGTCACCCATATTTAAGCTCCACGGAATTAAGAAGTGTTCGGATGGTGGAATTGCTGGGATTTGTGGGAGATGCAGCCGATGTTGAGTTTGTAATTTATTTAATTGAGAGTGCTAAACTAATGGAGAAGATGATCCTCAATCCTTGTCTTCCATATGTTTTGGGAACTCCAAGGGAGTTGATCTGCAAGGAATAGGAGGAGCATCAATCCGCTCGAAGGCGTGCTATTGAGTTGGCTACTAAATTTCCTCTATGGGAATTTGTGGTACCATAGGTATAGATTATTCTGAAAGTCTTTTAACTATTAACTAATAATTTTTCAGTAATTATTGGATATTAGTTGTAGATTTTAGATTCTTATTTGAAAGAAACATGGCACGCACGGTTATTAAGATCCTTGATATATTTTTCCTAATCATCAAGTGAAAATACCAAATATGGTTTGGCCTACACTCTTTCGCTTGCTTGCTTATGCCCAATTTAAAAATGTTTGATTTTTCAGTGGAGTGGTTGTAGATAGAAGTTTGCATTGTAATCGATTGCAATGCTAAAAGTTTGATCTTTGATTGCCCGTTGCAATCAATTCAAATCTTAAAAGACTATCAAAGGCCAGTTATAACTAGTTCACGACTCCTTTTTCACGGCAAATGAATAAGGTCTACAGTATATAGTTGTGCTCGGACTTTCTTATTCGTTCTCTTTTATTTATTTAGGATACCCTCTGGGGGATTTTGCTGACTAGCAAATGGAGTCTTAAACTAGTATGGTAATATTTTAGCTCATTATCCATAATTACAATACACTCAATTTCTCACTCATTAGTTATTCAAGAGCTTTATAATTTTTCAGCTCTTCTAAACTCTCCTTTTAAGTATAAGAAATGCTTCTCAATTAGATGTTTCAGCTCTTCATATGCACTTCTATTTATAGCAAAATAATGACTAAGAAATCAACAATTACAGCCCTGAAAATTAACAATTATGGCTTCAATTTTATCAATCTTAACTTTCAAAAATTGTGGGCTATAATTTCCATTTTCTTCAATTTGCTAGCACCAAATTCGGTGCTAGCTTATATGCTTTCTTTGACAAATGATTGGTTGACGCTGAGTCCCTTAAAATTCATTATAGAGTAGTGAGATGCAAAATGCTTAAAATTTAAGTAAAAATAAGAATGGTAACGTTTATTAAATCACAACTATTTAATTTGGAGCGTGGTTATGGACTACATAAAAATTGTCAAGCAACGGATTATCATGTAATGGATATCGTACTTTATTAAAATATAGGATAGATTTTTACAATGTTAAAATGGGTTCTTGTAAAGATATATCCCACAATTTAATAAACGGTAAAATTCCTTATAGAAAAAGTCATGATAAAGCAGGAACACAAAACTACTTAAAATATATTTAACAACAATGGCCAAAGGCCAAGTAGCCAGAGCCCTGTGAGGGCACCAGACAAAGCCCAATAATACTTAATTTTTTCTTCAATTATGAAAAATAATTAAGTAAAAATAATTTTCTCCCTTTCAAAGTATGAGTGGATTAAATGTCACTTAAGGGATAAAAGTTTAAAAGAATGGAGTAGACATCTCTCATATATATCAAAGGATAAAAATTTAGGTTGTGCAATATAAGATAAAATTTGGGCATTATTATATAAATTTAGACGAAATGTAAGTGGAATAGACGTTCTTTTGATATTGGAAAGAGTAAAAATTTGGGTGAATAGAGTAAATATTCTTCGAATATTAGAGAGGATAAAAATATGGATAGTGTTATATAAGATATAAAAATATAGGTAGTACTATATAAGATTTAATCGAAATATGAGTAGAGTAAACGTTCCTCACATATTAGAGAGAGTAGAAATTTAATAGTGTTATATAAGATAAAAATTTAGGTAGTGTTATATACGACATAAGATTTAATATAAAGTAGTCATAATAATTATCTAATTGTAAATATATCAGTAATAGTCTGATGTAATGTCAGTAGTAATTTCATGTAATATAAGTTATATTTTAAGCAATAATTTTATATAATTTAAAAAAGTACAACAGTAGCATAAACCTCACCTTAGGAAGAAATTTAAAAGCATAAACTGTTCTCTTTCTTTCTTTTGGTTCAATAAAATAGTGTGCTGATAAATGAGATGACTTCCTGAAAACGATTTATTATGATATGTGACTATAGCCTGTAACAACGTGTATAGGAGAGCTTCTGATGATTTACATTCCTATCCCAGATAATCATGAGTGCAAAATAGCACCAAAATTAATTGATATTATCACTTTCTGAAAGATAATTTTTATAAGATCTTTTATTTAACAAAGATGTTACACAATATCAGCCTCCAAGACCTATTCAAAGAACTAAGGACTACCAAATTGGAATCATACTGAGTGTAGCACTAGAAATATTTCACCAAAGATAGCTTTTTCTAAAAGAAAATCTTTCTGAGACATTTTCCCTTATGTTTTCCGCCTAACAAAGTGTAACAAACTGATCAGCCTCCATCGCCTAATCAAAGAACGATCTTATTGGACCTGGAAACTAAGAATGAAGTTAATTTTTTAGTTTTTAAAATTTCAAAATTTTGTTATAAATCTTTCCAAAAAAAAATTAGTTATAAAATTATAAACGTTTTTTAAATTGAAAAAAAAAATCATACAAGTTTTCTTTTATGTTTTCAAAGATAATTGTCTATTTAGTATTTTATAATTGAGTGGTGCTTATAGCATCTCTCTCTAAACTCCTCGTAAAATCCCTCCTTTTAAAAATATTTAAAAATTACACTATTTAAGTACATCCATTTTAATTCCACAAATAACTCAACATTTTTATTTGTCAACAAAAACCCATAATCTCTTATTACAGTTTGTGAAATTAATTTCAAACTTTCACACACACTGTTAATGAGAATTATTTGCAAATATGACTTTTAGTTTTTAAAAATTTTCAAAATAATCATTAGAAAATTCTTATGATATCAATTAATATACAGCATACACTAGTTGAATCACATTGAAGCTTAAAAATTAGATTTTCAGTCTTCTGCTCTTTTGAGGGTTTTCAAAATTCCGGACACCTATAATTAATAACCCTATTTTACAATAGAAGGATGATTTGGGTTTAGATGGATTTTTTTAATTGAGGTTAAAACTGTGCATTTAGCCACTTATAAAAGAGGGGTTGTATAAAAATTTTAAGGGGTGCAACTAGGGTTATTATATATTTCATTTGGGGATAAGGTAAACAATTTTCAAAGAGCTATTCTTTGTTATAGTCTGAATCTTAATAGTTTGAAGCTTAATTGCTACTTGCTTTGCCTTCCTTATATTATAAAATTTTTAGCTTACAATAATTAATAACCCTATTTTACACTTACACACAGTCGCATTACTCACATGCCAAGAATGTCTCCTTATTTCTTTCTTTTGTCAGCTGTAACGCCTTAAGGCCAAAATCTGTTTTATTATGCAAAAATAGAGTTTATCATGCTATTTATGTGGGCTGTCACCGTTCAAAAACCCCATTTTTGCTTTATAAATGGCATTTTCACAAGAAAAAAAATTACAGTAAATTACAAATACAGAATTATTTAACATGAACATTATTAATTTTATAGAGATGATAAAAGGTTGTGCTAAAAACTAATATTAACATTACTTGTTTTACTAAAAAGAGATTTTAAAAAGTTCTTAGTCTTCAGAAAAATAAATTTCCCAATCAGCCCTCTCCTAGCCAGCCTCTCATAGCTAAATAGCTTCGCACATGCCCTCAGGCCATTGTCCAAACGTCCAGTACTTACCATTGATTGCATTATAAAACTTCTCAAGTTCAAACTTGCCTTTGGTTGGCCATGGATAAACTATGAATTTATTGGGTTTCAATGATTCTTGTGAAAAAGTAAACTTAAATGGAGATCTCGCTTTCCAAATGATCTGCTAGTTTTAACATGAATAGAAGTAAATTAGTATTCATTCAAGAGAGAGAAGAAAAATTTAATACTTGCGGACATGCTATTTATGTCTAGGAAGGATTATCACTGTGGCATTTGCATATAAAAATGGTAAAAGATGCTAACATTCCAAACTATGTTTCAGCAGAAAAACTTGTATCGTGGATAATGGAAGCTACTCAGAGGAAGAATGTTGATGACATAAACAGGGATGAAACATTTGAGATGATTAAAGATATCGTGACGGGGAATGAACACGTGAGAGCAAACGTTCATGCCAATGAGGATGAGGCCATTGATCGGGCGGAGGCCTATCGTAAACTAACGACCTGATCGGGCGGAGGCCATTGGAAATTTGCGGAGGATAATTGATGAGGCGACAAGGATTGTTGAAGAGAATAGCATATTTGTGTGTTTCAGTTTCCATATATCCATTGTTTAGTATAAGCTTCTAATTATAAAATAAATCTTCTTTATTTATTGCTCTTCTTGTAAGCGAAATTGACATGGAATTTCGGCGTTCACCTATGATCAGAATATTAATTTCTGTGTAGAGCTTTAAAAAAGGTTGGAAACTTTGAGCTATTCGCTATTGTTGTATGTGTCAGTATGGGTTGCTTATTATCAACATTCAACAACTTAAAAGAAGCATTTGGGACAAGATTGCCAAGCTATTCGATCTTTTTCTTAAACAAAACTGGTGTTGATATAAAAGAGGAAAAAAAATTAGTGCTATTGGTACTCCCCTAACTTCTTCAAGAAATACCACTTTATTCCGAAATTAACCTCACTTTTTCTCCCCCAAATTAAAACTTAATGATATCTGTTCAAGTGACAGAAATAAAAAATAAAAATAAAAAAAGCTTGAAATATTAACAAAACAAGAAAAAACTGCCTGTTTTTTTCTCCTCTCTTTTGTTGTTTTTGACGATGGTTACCGAGCCTTAATTTTCAACTGTCAGCTGTCTCTACCCTTTGTTCTCGTCCAAATCAAATCGTGATTGAAAATATGTGTTGAATCAAGATGAAAAAGGTTATGATTCTGTATCAATATGCTTGAAATGTTTTTGGTTGACCATAAGGCAAAATTGAATAATATCAACTTGATCAGTTTCAGAAAGCCAAGTAGAAATAAGTATATTGATGCACAAGTGCACTAGAAAGTGTCAATAGATTACGCACGGTACCAAGCATTCAAGCCCTCACAGGCACACATTTCCGAGTTATTGGTCGGTAAATTTCTAATGATGCAAATTTTTAGAGTGCACTATCTGTGGATATGACGATTTAAGAAGAAAAATTTAAATCAGTGTCATAATTTTGTGGAAGTAAAGAAATTAATTTAAAAATTGTGATTCGAACTCAGTCTTTTTTAAAATTTGTGTCGGTTTTGGCAAGTTTTAAACTATAATTTTGTGTCAAATTCATAACTATGTAAAAGGTATAACTTATAAATATTAATTACACAATTATATTTTTAAATATAATGTGCCCGACCAACCAACTAATTAGTTGTTTAAAAAATATATGTGTATTATATGTACTATATTGTAATTGTAATGGGACACAGGAGCAACATTTAACAATAAATTTTTTTGTAATACTAGTTATACTGTAACGTAATAAGTACCCATGGGGAGTTATTAGTTGACAAATAACATCGTCGGGCAATTATTTATAAAAATGAGCTCCAATGGAACTCCTCGGAGCTTAGTAGCAATATTTATTGCACGTGGCAAGGTAGTCAATATTGTAACCTTATTGACGCTGAAACTGGAGACGTGGCACGTACCGGCTTGCAGTCCAAGAGAAACGCAGTTGACCAATGGATTGCTTTCGCCGCGATAACCGATAGCAAAACGTCATTTATGCCGTGCGTCGTCAGGCTCCAGCTCTTCATTTGAACACAGAACGTCCCAAGTGCCACGTCATCCCATCAACCGCCTTAAGATAATGGCACTTTTGCAATTTTCAGGCAAGTTGATGCGTTGTCAGCAAAAATTGGATAATGGGTAACAATCCCCTGCAAGCACCACCGCATGTCCACAATCCCACCAAACTTTCCAGCTGTTTGTTTATTAGTTTTTTAAGGAAGGAAACAATTTATTAAGAATGACAAAAGTAAATGAGGCTTAGCTGTTAGCTCCTGAAAAAAAAAAAAAGAATAGCAGCGATAGAATTCCTCACCTACAATTAAATTTTTGTTTTAAGATACCACGTTATTCTTAAAGAAAATTTTAAATTTGTAATAGAAGAGCATCAATTCAAAACATATAAAGTTTGAACAACTTAACCCAACTTATGTCAGTAAAAACATCTGTTACTAGATTATCTTTGAGTGAGGATAATAAAAAGAAATTTAAAAATAAAAATTTTATGATTAATACAATTATTTCATAATCATTTTTCAACCCTAAAAAATTCTAATCTCATTTAGAAGTATCTAAAATAACTTACGTAATTAGTAATTGTCATTATTTAGACATAGAAATAATTTTTATGATCTAAATTTATGGTAAAAGCACTTGGTATTGAGTAGTTTAAATGATTTTGATAAATATTTTTTTACATGCATTTAAATTTTAAATGTATATTCATCAAATTAAAAAAAATTATAGCTGAAAAACATAGAAGTAACTTTTGTTTAATTTTACAAATCTTTAATAAATATTTGAAGACATTAAATAAAAAAAATGTAATTTTGAATGTGTTTTTCGTTTTCTTTATTTAAAGTATCCATTACGTCAACTGACAAAAAAATAATACAAAAATACTTAAAAAATTCCCGTTAAGTGATTCAGTCAATATAAGCACAACCGCAGCAAATAACTCTCCCTTTTGTAGCTTCTAGTTCAAGAAGCCCAGCGTGCTCGTAGGGAAAGCTCGCGTGTTCTCTAATCAGCAATTATACCTCACTCTCTCTCGTCATTTTTCTATCCCTCTCTTTCTCTCTCTAAATTCGAAAAATATGCACAAAAGGCAAATTCTCTTTCTCCCGCCCTTCAATCTTGATATCTCCGATCAGCTTATTTCGATAACTCGTTTAAATTGAAGAATCAAGAAAGGAATCCAAGATGTTGGAGGATCAAGTAGCGTATTTGTTACAGAGGTATTTGGGGAATTATGTGATAGGTCTTAATAAAGAAGCTCTCAAGATCAGCGTCTGGCAAGGTCCGTCAATTTTTTTTGCCTCTCTTTTCTCTTGTAATTTACTTATAAAGTTCGGTTTCATTTCATACTTAGAGTTGTAATTGAACTTAAATTGATTCTATTTCCTTCTTGCAGTTTAAAATAAGTCTGTGCCAATTGCAATGAACTTAACCACAGTTTTAGTTGTGAAATAGCAACCAGTAACAAAGAATTGATATCATGTAGCTGTTTCAGTTTAATTTTTAATATATTTACTTGTTATGGTCAGGTGAAACTTCAATGGAACAGTTTCATCATTGTTGAGGATTTGCTGTAAAATGTACTAATATGCTAATCCAGTTATCAAAACACTATTTAATTGTGGTAGTGGATACAACTAAATTCCACGTTGTAGCTATAAAATGATTGAGTTTAGGACCATTGCTGTAGAATGTGTATTTAGGATTCTGACAAGAGAATACATAGTTTTGGAAATATTGCTAGTCTTTGTGTTCTCCTAGTTATTTATCCTTTTTCCTTTTTCCTCTGAAATGTAATACAGGCGATGTAGAGCTTACGAATATGCAGCTGAAGCCAGAGGCACTTAATGCATTAAAGTTGCCCGTGAGAGTTAAGGCAGGATTTCTTGGATCAGTTAAACTTAAGGTTGGCCCTGATCTTTTGTCACCAATTGCTCTCCTCCCGCCTAACATCCCTCCCCCCACCCCACCCCACCCCACCCAACTTCTTTCTAATTATTCTGAATTCTGTGTGAATGCTGTATTTGATACTGGTCACTTATCTCACGAGTATTTCTTTGTGATATATTTCTATTTCAGGTTCCATGGAGCAGGCTAGGCCAAGATCCAGTTTTGGTTTATTTGGATCGGATTTTTTTGCTAGCTGAACCTGAAACTCAAGTTGAAGGGCGTAGTGAGGATGCTATTCAAGAAGCAAAGAAAAGCCGAGCACGGGTAAGACAGGGTGAGCCTTGTATACCTTGTTGGAAGCATCAAGCAGAATTTGTTTGAATAATAAAATGATTTTGTACTTTTCTATTCCTTTCATGATAGGAAATGGAAATGCGAATGTTGGAGAGGGCACAACAGTTGAAATCGGAAGTGGTATGGGTAACATAATTCTTTTGGACGTGTATTTGCTGTGGCTATATAAATTTTCTTATTATTTAGATTTATTAGAAGAGAGGAAAAAAACACTTTACATCTTTAGTACATTATATATTTATCTGTACAGATTATAAACCCTTCATGTGGTACCTGATTTGAGTCTTGGGGTTTGGGGTTCCATGATCCAAATTTTAAGTTGTTTTCTTGTGCTTTTATTTAGTGGTTCGCTTCTATGGCATTATTAATTGTCTTTTTTTTGTTGAAAATGAATTTTTTTCCCCTTTATTATTCTTATAAGAAATGGGATTTTACTCAAAAGAATGAAAGATACAAGAGTGCGGACCAGAAGTCGACGAAGATTTTCATATATTTTATTTTAGGCCAAAAATAAATTGTGTGAATGCTTTGCTAGCTTTGTTCTTTGCAAGCTCCTGTGACTACGGAGCAGTCTAGCAATAAGACAAGTGTCATTGATTTTGGAATATTTCATCATCACATGAAAATTAAATGCTTCTGAGAACAGAATATATGAGGGACTGGCTTCTTTGAACTTACTATGAGTTTTGGGTCTTCCGACTTCCCCTTATCTCCATTCTTGGAAATATATTATAATTTCTATGCTTTGTTTTGACATGCCTTTTTTTCATTGTTTTGAAGAATAAGTCATGGTTGGGATCCCTTATCAACACAATAATTGGTAACTTGAAGCTTTCGGTTTCAAATATCCATATCAGATATGAGGATCCGGAGAGGTAATGAAGACATCCAATCTTGATTTCCTAATCACCTATTAACTTTTGTTTGAGACTTAATATGACTTCTTTTTGTAGCAACCTTGGGCACCCATTTGCTGCTGGTGTAACCTTGGAGAAACTCTCAGCTGTGACAGTTGATGATTGTGGGAAGGAAACTTTTGTTACTGGGGGTGCTCTAGACTGCATTCAGAAGGTTACAGTTTTCATTCATTCTTCAACTTTATCCAGTGGCTACACCATGGGATACTTCTGATTGACTTAATACTTTTCAATTTTGGGAGTTTCCAAATTTACCAGATTCTTCAACTACTTTTGTTCTCACCTTCTGTTGTTAATGCTTATTCCATTATTTCAGTCTGTGGAGCTTGACCGACTTGCCCTTTATCTAGATTCTGATATAATCCCATGGAATTTGGAGAAGCGATGGGAGGATTTGCTTCCTTCCGAGTGGGTTCAGGTGTGGTCTTATTTATCCTTTATAATACAATGAATTATATTATCTACCTTTTTCACCCTAATTCAATTTTTTGTTCATTTTTATTCTTCTTGTCTCCTAAGTTTACTCGCAATGATCCTTTTGTGCCTCAGGTTTTCAGGTTTGGTACAAAAGATGGTAAACCAGCTGATCATCTTGTAAAATCCCATATTTACATTCTGCAGCCTGTGACTGGGAATGCAAAGTACACAAAGCTGCGGCGGAATGAATCTGTTGATACTGATACTGCTCAGCCTCTACAGAAGGCAGCAGTGAACTTGGATGATGTGACACTTTGTTTATCAAAGGTATACATTGATTTTTTAACCTTTAATTCTGAGAGATGATTTTCAAATGGTTTTAATTAGGTTGAATATATCTATATATTTGCAGAATGGTTACCGTGACATTCTGAAATTAGCTGATAATTTTGCCTCCTTTAATCAACGGTTGAAATATGCCCATTATCGTCCGCCTGTCTCAGTGAAATCTGATCCTAGGTCTTGGTGGAAGTATGCTTTCAAAGCTGTTTCTGGCCAGATGAAGAAAGCAAGGTAGTTTAAGAAGTTAACTTTCTTTTGATCTCTTTCCATTTTATTCTTGTTACATTATTCATTTTGGTTGCAATGTTAGAAAGAAGCTTGGGTGATGTTTAACCCATATGTAGTGGAGTGACTTGGTGTTCGAATGCCAATGTTAAGCAGTTACAAAAGTAACTCTTTAAAAGTGCACTTGCTTGTATTACCTTCTGATTGCTCCTGTAATGGGCACGCAAAATCCACAGACCTGCAGTTTTAAAATTTTCATGTCAGGGCTTTTACTGAATATCGGTTAACTTTATTATTATTGCATTTCTTTTTTGTTTTTGTTGTACTAGTAAATAACAGCAGAGACGATGGATGATATGTTACAGAAACTATGTTCGATTATTTGGCCTTTATCACTTTTTATTGTATGAACATTCTTGCAGTATAAAGGGATATGGCAAAAGCAACACTATTAATAACCGTGAATGCCAGAAATTACCCTTTGGGGGTGTGAGTGGACATTAGGGTGAAAGAAATGGGCATGTCTCCAACTGTTACTTGATATGTGGGTAATTAAAACCCTGGCAGAATTAACTTTGTGTGCCTTCTATAAGTTTAATCATGCTCATTACCATGTCCCTCCTTCATTTTCTCCTCTTCATGCTGCAGCGGGTGTGGTTGCAAGTTATCTAGATTATCTCGTGTCTCCTGTGTGTTTGATTTCTGTCTCTTAGCTCTTTGATGAATTATCTATTGAAAGAATGAAGCCATATCATGGCTAGAGTTTCTCACATTGTTAGCTTGATTGATTTGCCAGGTTGTGGATTTCCAGAAAGCGTTTACCTATAGATATCCATGTCTGTTTCTTTAGGAGTTTGTATCTTTCTTCTCTCTCACATGCAGAAGAAATTTTTCTATTTCTCTTTTCTGTTTTCTAATGTCTATTTCTTTATTAGTACTTCCTTTTGTGATTGGGCTTGTGGGTGGGTTGGAACTTGGGGAACTAGTAAATATTCTTGCATTCAATTTAACCATTGCATGTTTCTTCTTTTGGTATGCAAATTGATTTTGGCAGGGAAAATTGTCATGGGGAGCAAGTACTTAGGTATGCCAGATTACGCAAAGAGATATATATCATTGTATGCCAAGCTGCTTAAATCTGACATCAGTCGGGCAGTAGTTGATGACAATGAAGAACTTGAGGAACTTGATCGTGCACTTGATATTGAACTCATACTCCAATGGAGGTATTTCTTTCTGTATGAATGTAACTTTGTTAAATAGGTGACTGCTATATTCGTTTGCTCATTCTAAAGATGGACCGATGACATTAGTCTTGCAATATACAGTATTAATATTTCTATTTTGATTCTTTATGATAGTAAGTATAGAATATTTTTGGAGTTTTTTGCCTTTCGTATCTCATAATTCATTGGAATTATTGCATGCATAAGTGTACGGTAGTGGGTATTGCTGGTCTGCAAAGGGGTGATCTTGCGGAAGGGTATGGTTTTAGTCATATATGGGTTACATGGCAAGAAAGTGAAAGAAGAATTTTTGGGTTTTTTGGGTTTTCTGGCTGCCCTCATAAAAATAATCAATTTTTTTTTTAATTTTTTAGTTGATTGCTTTGGAAAGAATGGCAATGCTCTCTTTTTGTTCTATTTTTTTTTAAGTTCTGATTTCATGTTATGAGAGCAAGTAGTATATGGAGACATTACCTTTACTAGATTGTTTTTGTATTTCTGCAATGTGATTTGTGCAGGATGTTGGCTCACAAGTTTGTTGATAGACATTGGAATCTGAAAGTCACTTAAAGAAGCAGAAAGCTAACAATCTTGGGTGGTCATTTGGATGGTGAACAGCTTCACTAAGAGAATGACATTTATTTATTTATTTATTATTTTGTGATGCTTCAGAGTTTATATGATTTGCTATTTATTTTATCATTTCCAGGAATAATCAATCCTTTAAAGATGAAAGCGAACCATTTAAGTTCAGTGAGAAGACTGGGAACAGTTAAATAAAATCATAGGATACAAGGAAGGCGATGATGAGCAATCGCTGATTATTAATGAGAAGTTGGGCGCTCTGCACACTGCCTTGGAGATTCACATGAAACATAATGCTTCAAAGCTTGTAGATGGGCTTCGAATGTCTTATGCTGAGTTATCATGTGAAGGCCTTGACTGCTCCATTAAGCTTTATCCTCGAGACAAAAGTTTTTGATATGAAATTGGGGTCATATCGGTTATCATCGCTAAACGGTCTTCTTTGCTGAGGTCTGATTCTTGGTCTATTTACTTTCAAAATCTCACTGCATTGTACAACTACAATACTCCGTTGATATCTCAAACTCTTACCTGAATCTGTGCAGAGTGCAAACAGCTTTGTGCCTTTAGTCGGAGTGTTCTGCTACAAACCTTTGATGTAAAAGTGGACTGGAGCATGGTTGCTAAAGCTTTCTCCATGCGTTACATGACCGTATGCTTCTTCTGTCATGCTCTTGGCCTGGTGCTATTTTGGGCTT
>JASUUG010001196.1:0-42825 GCA_030449905.1 Luvunga scandens
TATTATATTTTTATTTATTTTTATAAGCGATGTATTATATTTTGATTTTAAAATTTATAGTAAGTTGTCTTTGTTCCCTTTTCTTTGAATTACTCAAATTTTTGAACTCTCTAGTTTGTTATTAAGTTACTTTGTTTACTCATTTAACAAGTATTATTAAATCATTTTTCACACACACACACACTATGACACATACTAGTGGGTTGTAAGTTAAAATTTTTATAACATTTGGTTCTTCTAATTTATTAGAGATAATATCTAAGGTAGTAAAAAGTATATATTGAAAAAAAAAAATTTAATGTGTTTAATTTTGCTATATCTAAAACCCGAGTAATTAAGTCTGTAAGGGTGTTTCAACACCTAGTACTTTAAGGCCAACTGGTTTAGGAGTCACTGACCTCAAGCTTGCTACATGGGTTAAAAATGTAATATTTTAAAACATGTGTGAATAATATTCTGTCTAAAGATGCTTAGTGGGCTTTTTTTCTTAACCCGGCTCGGCACACGTGCCATGCCCACTCGTGCCGTGCCTACACATGCCGTGCCTACACATGCCGTGCCGTGGTTCATGTTTTATTGTGCTTAAGAAAAAAAGCCCACTAAGCATTTTCCTTTTTATATATTTTTTAAGAGTGCATACCGAGTTGTTGGCATTTTTTTCAAGTTTATGTGTCTTTTTGGATCCATGTGCCTTTATTCAAATTTAATAAAATCAAAAATTCAAAACTCAAGTCCATATTCAATAATAATAAATTAATAATAATAATATAATATAATTTTAATTACCAAGTTTGACTCTATGGTATTAGAATTCTTTTATAATATTTAATAACAACAATAATAATAAATTTTTCTTAAAGGTTAACTTAATTATTAACTTGAAATTATATAGAATCATATATCAAAGTTTATAATAACATTAATACATATTTGTAAAATCATGATATTTAAAATTTTATTTATTAAAATCATGATATCAATTATTTATGTAATAAATTATAAAGTGTGCCATGTCATGCCGTGTGCTCTACCAAAAGCGTGCTCGTGTTGTGCCCACGCGGCTAATGCGGAAGCGTGTTGTGCTCATGTCATGCCGTGCGGGTGCGGCGCATTGGCCATCTCTAATTGTTAGTTGCCGTACACAGCAATTGTTTGTGTAATGAATTAATCCCAAACCAAAACAAGAAATTAGTATGAACAATATCAAAAGCAATAAAGAATTAACCGGTTCAATGACTAAGTACCTACATTCATCGGAGTAAATAATAGCATTGAGCTTTTATCATTGGAGTCACTAAAGACTTGCACATAGTATAGCAACACACTATGAATAAGAATGTACAACTCTCTCTATAATTCTCACCCTTGTATTTTTAGTTGTCACTCAAAGATTGGAAGAAAATCACCTTTATATAGCTAGCTTATAATCCAAAACCGAGAATTAATCCTTAAAGAGAAAGTAAGCAGAGATGACAGCATGTGGTTGTCATATGTGGCTTTTAGTTTTCGGATGACATGGCGTATGCTTCATCTGGAAACCCAGCACGACATGTCGTACTCTTTGTTTTGAGATCATATTTCAAACTCTTTCATACTATGAATGGAAGATAACATCAAAATATTTAGTGTTTGTTTTGTAATATAGTGTCATAGTTGTGACTTGAAACTATTTCTTTAAAATAAAAGAATTTGTTGTCACTAGGTAATTTATTATTTTTTCTAAATTGCCATGCCATGACTATTTAGTGAATATTAAAAATAAATTTTATATTTATTAAGAGTCAAAAATAAATAAACAAACAAAAAATAAAAGGGTTAATTTATACTTACATAAAATAATAAGGATAATATCAATATTTTACACTATAATTAGGTGAAGTGTGGCATTTAAGTTTTCCAACTGCCACACGTTAGTTCCAAACTGAGCCTTAAATATCAATGTCCAAAGTTATTGTGATGTTGATTGTAGTAGAAGATTCGTGGAAGTTGCATTTCTAATGCTACTGACATTTTCAAACTTTGGAAAACCTTTCAATCAATCTTTTAGGGTAGCTCGTGGCTTAGTTTGATTATGATTTATGATTATTTGATAATAACGCTGGAGGATGTATTAATGCAAAATTTATTTATTGGTGTTGAAATTATCTCACTAATAATTGTTGTGGTCTGATTTTGGTTTAGCCCAAAACACTATGAGAGTTTCTCCTTTGCAAGTGGTTTTAGTGAAAATCGAGATTGAGTTGTGAGAAATAGCTTTTGGGAATTGTGATGGCTGAGACGAACCTTAAATCAAAGAAAATGACCGTTAGAGCCAACAACAACGTTGGTCAACAACAACACTCTATTGGCCAAGTCAGCTAGAGGTCAAAGAAGGTGAGGGTTTTTGAGAAACCTAAAATAGGAAAAAAGTTTAGTTTTTTTTTGTTTTTGGTAAGACCAATCTAACTTTTAAGGTGAAGTGCCCCGAGGCCATTTTTTGTGCCTTTTTGAACCTGGTGATTTGAGCCACTCATCGGTGCCTCTCCCTCAAATAAAGTAATGATAATTCGACCCTCCTCCTTCATAACACTTTTGTGTTCGTATCACTTATTTAATGTAATTGCCCTAGATACTATTGAGAAAAACAAGCCCTCACCCCCAATCCCATTTCAAAACTGAACTAACTAGGTTGAGAAAGACTCTGATTTTCACTAGAGACATGAGTGAGCAGTGTATCTATGTCCCCTTTCTCAAATCTGATTTGGTACTTTTAAGAGATATTTTGAGACAACGCAAGTTGAACGTGCTATAATGACGTGTTTGGTGTTATGGTGTAACCATCACTATTCTGTGATCCCATACTGACATGTACTTACTGGATATATTGAAAGAGGCATTTTCTATTATTCTCGGATGATTTAAATGGATATTGTGAGTTTTTCAAGATCTTCCCATCTCTCTCGCGCCTTTAGTTCCCCTTTCATCCTGTAAAGGGATATAAAAATCATGAGTTGTATTCCCCACATCTCATGCCCTTACTACTTGTCCACACTTTACCATCAACAATAACAGCATTTAAATAAAAATTATTATTGCCATGTACGACTTTTAAATAATAATTTTTATAAAAATTTTATATTATAGAAGCGGATAAAATTAACATAATTTTTAACTACAATGAATATTTTAGCATTGTAGTTTTTACCTAGATATTAAATAGACCTAGAGATACATTCACAGCATTTCATCAGTTAGTTAATAATAAAAACATGTAACAACTTGTAAAATGGCAATGAGTCCACATGTTGTTGTATGGGTTACTCTTGTTGCAGCTTTAGGAGGACCTTTTGATGGCTTGATTTAGTGGGATGAAAATCAATATTGAATAGAAAAAGCATTGATATTAAAACAGATCAGCTGCCAGCAACTTATTCCAATGTGAGTGATTCACAGTGAGTACTGCGCGTGACGCATGTTTCCCTACTTTTCATTTTAACATTGATTTCGATAGCAGCTGGTTATGTACGCAACATTTAAAAATTAATTAAAAAAATAAAAATTAGTTCGGCTGACTAAATTTGAGCGCATGAATTTACTGTTGGTTATTAAAAATTATTTTGTAGGCAAAATTTTTGAATCCCAATTCTTTTACAATATATAGAATTATCATCATTTATAAATTGTATCTTTATTTTTCTACGATAGTAATTCAAATTCCCAAGTTACGATCTAAATTAAAAAAAGAAAATTATAAATAAGAGTTATTTTATAAGAATTAAAATAATTGATAAATAACCGAGGAGGTAATTTTGGAAGATTTTGTTTCTAATATGATAGGAATTTGAATTTTACACTTTGACAAGAAACAAAAATCACAATTTGATGAAAGTTAAATTTCTATAGAAATTGAATTTCCATACTAAACGCCTATCTAAACCCAAGGTAAGCATGGCAGAAAATCCCATATTTGGGTTTAAGATTCCATACTAATCAGATGCGATTGGTCCATATCATTGCATCAATTTTAAGTCGAATTCAAGATTGAATTAATCCCAATTGTTGATTTGGGACGAGATTAGAATTTATCTCAAACCCACCTCCCAATTATTTTGGTTGAAAATGTGTTTAACATTATTTTTTTAACATTAATAATCGCATATTATTTGATTATCAATATATAATATTCTAATTTTATAGATTTAGACACAAAATTGATGATGCTTTTGAAATTTAAGGGTTCATGTCAATTGAAATGAAAACTTAAACTTTTGATGTTTTTGTTGATTATGAATTTGTGCTTCAAACTTTTGAATGACTACTTTGGTTTGTTATTGTTACTTTTAAACATTTTTGTTGGTTTTATTTAAGGACAGTTTTTAATGCCATAACTTTTAAAAGAATTACAATTAGTTTTGCTATAAAAATAATCAGTGTGAAGTGAAATAGTTAAATATTTCAAAAAATTTGTTTTTAAAAATATTGTTAGTTTTAAAAGCAATCATATATATTTAATAAATCTTACTATTAAACCTGTTACAATAATATAAATAATCAATTGGATATTATATTAAATGAAATTTATTTACACACATTTATAAATATGTATATAAAATATTTTTTATTGTGTAAATATAATTATTGATGACTAAAATAAATAACAAAATATTTTTATTGTGTATATATAATTATTAATAACTAAAATAAATATTTTATATTATTAATTTTATTCTTTTATTTTGTTATCTCAATATAATTATTAACCATAATAATCTCTGTAAAGTTAATGATTTAATTAATTAATTAATTAATAATGCTAATTTTGGATTTTTATAACAGGTATGAGGATATATATGGAATTAGATTAAGGATAAAAGTTATTATCAAAATCATATTTAAAAAATTACTCCTTTCTTATTTTTTAAAATCTACTATAAGATGAGTGATTTTGCTAAAAATAATTGCTAAAAATTTACAAAATACCAAAATTAACTTTAAGTTTTTTCAAATCATTTGGGATTTTCAAAGCAATCCCAAGCAAGCACTTAGTTGATTGGTGTTGGAACTTGTAACTTTTGGACCTCTTAATTTTATTTGTTTGAAACAATTGTTACACTAAAAATTAAATGAATCTTAAACTCCAAACTTCTTCTTCTTCTTTCTCGATGGGACAAAATTAAAAATAATTGTGAACACTTTCTTTAAAAAAAATAGTTAATCACTAAAATTGTGTTAAAGAATTTATTTGAAACTTAGATTGATTTCAATCTTGCAAGTATATACTTAATTTCTTAAAAGTTTTCATTTGGTGCTTTGAATAGTTTTATTAGTATTTTGAATAAATAAAGATCATTAATTTTTTTTTTAAAGAAATTTATTTGGTTCAAGTAAGGATGTTTTTGGTACTTTAAAGAGTGTACAAAATAAAACTTAATTATTTAAATTTATTAGATTAGTGCATTAAATAATTGAGTATTCAGAGTAATTTTTAAGTACAAAAATAATTAGACCTAATATTTTTAATATATGGAAACCTTACTAATATGTTAATGAGAATTAAATTGATAATTAAGGAGACATACGAGACATTTAGGATAGTTGGGATGGGACAAGATTTTGAGCCTTGGGAGATTGATCCCAATTTTAATCACAAATATATAAAGGAGATGAGTTTCAATCCATACTTACGTTCCATTTGAGAATTAATGTAAGAGTGTGATTGCCAAATCCCAAGCCATTTCAGACCATTGCCATCTCTACCCATAGTTAATCTCGCTAAAAATATCTGAAGAAAAATCTACGCCTATTCCATATTTTTTTCTCGAAAAGGAAAGAGCCCTCATGGGGCCTGAACTGGTATCCTAAATAATGTTAAGAATATCAGCCCATGATTGGGTTTGTGACAAACCAATAATACATATTTGAGATACATAGTTATTGGTGTCCCGGCTCATGTAGCACCTATCATTTATTGCACATATAAAATATTAATTGATTTAATTAATAGATATAGTTTAAAATCTAATTAAAACGCCAAGTACAGTATCGGTAAATCATATTTGTCGATTATCACAAAACTGCCTCTTGAAGATAAGCAAGAAAGCTTAATTAACAACTTAAAACAAAAAGAATTAGATTGAGAATAGTGATTTTGTTTTTGTTTTCGTTTTTTTTTTTAGGATGGAGGCTCATAAATCTTCAAGAACCATTATATGATTATTAAAATTTCAAAATCATTTGTAATATATGTATGTGTGTGTGTCTCTCTCTCTATATAGGTTATGTTTGGGAGGTAGGATTAAGTGTAGGATCGGATTAATTTTGAGACTAATTATTTATTTTATGTTTGGCAAGCTCCACTTTAAATTAGATCATGGGACTAAATTTGAATTTAGTCTTAAGATCATGGAATTAGCAATCCCAATAAAAACATGGGTTTAACTGGGATTAACTTAAAAATAATTGTCTATTTAATTAATTATTACTTGAATATCTAATGAATATTTAATTTAATAATCAATATATTAAAATTAATCATGAAAATTAATAATACCAGTAATTGGTTGCTTTTATATAATTCGCTAATTTTTGATAAAATAAAATATATTTAAAATATTTAATAAAAATTAAATCAAATGTTTAAACATTTTTAATTTAATTTAATGTAATCTAATTTATATTTTTTTATTATGATTATGATTACCCAATAATTAATTTTCTGCATATTTAATCTTAATTAATTGTCTTTTAAATTAATATTAACAATTATTTTATTATTAAATATTCACAAATAGTTCATATTTATATTTAAATGTCAACTTAAATGTTATTTACTTTCATTAAAAAATAATTTAATATAGTCCAATCTAATACTGTACTAAATATAAGATAATATTATATAATCCAATCCAATATAATTATATCTAATTTAGTCCAATCCTAATAATTAGTTCAATCTAATACTATGTGCCAAACATAACCATAAGGAATTATGACATAACAAAAATTTGATAGTACATATGTTGGAATATACTAATCCATAAATGCATTTGATTGTTGTTTTCATAAATTTTAACCAGGAAGGATAACATGATAAAATTTGATTTTATTGTATGGTTGATTTCATATTTCATGCACTCATTTCTTAATATAATCAAATTTCGTCCGGCATCTTTTGCAACTGTAATATCAATTATGATCAATCAAACACATTTTAACACCTTTCAACGGGACATATTTATAATACAATATTGTCAAAATTACACCAAAAATTTAGTTTATAACAGATTGTTGTCCAATGAGCACACGAAAATGAATTCATACGAAAGCAATTTTGCAAAAGCGGCCGTTACATATATCACCAACTTTGTAGCAGTCAGTCAGTTGCTTTTGTGACCGTTTATGTGACGGCTAGACTGCTGTCACATATGTTACCAACCACGTGCGGTAAAGAGCCATTTGATGTACCATTATTTGGTTTTGTAAATAGAAAACCATTCGCTGGAGTCCATATTTTGAAAACCAAACCAAATTCTCTCGTGCGTGCCTGGCCAGCATCTTAAACATTACCGGTTGCTGGAGAATGGCGTAAAACGGCGGCGATCTTCTTCTTCATCTTATTCTCTCTCTCATAGTTTCAGGTAAGCCTGTGATTATGAGTTTCTTCTCTCTCTTAGCTTGTAATTATAGATTTTGATATTTTTAATTTGTATTGTAGCCATTAACGTCAATTTTTGTCCCGCCGGCAATATTTTTTGTTCCTACAAGTTGAAGCGCTTCTGTTCTTGTTCCATTGGTGACTTTGCTCACTCAAATTAATTTTGTTCTGCGGAATTTACAAAGTTCAAATGGATTCATCTGGATTACTATTGAATTTAGCTTTCATTTCAACATTCATTCTAATGTTTTACAATCATGTATTTAGGTTTACTTTAATCTTATGTTTAAAGCTTCTACAATGAATAGCTGGGCTTGGGTCTTAGTTTCATTTTCTTATTAACTTGTTTTAGTTTATCTTACTTGCTCACCAAGTGCTTGTTATATTGTCTGATAAGTTATATAACATTGCTGATTCTATATTAACAATGTCATATTTTATTTTCAGAAATTATAATACAAAATTTTTTACAATGGCACGCATCTACAAACTGAATTGACATGTAGAATAAGAGCTTGGAGTAGTGTTATGTTCTTGAATAAATGAAAGTTCATATTGTGTAAGAGCATGTAGATGTAAAGCATCATTACCATTTCTACAGAGTGCTTTCATTCTGTTCAGATGCTCTTCTTGAACTTTGAAAGGTCCCTCGTTCGAGTCCTAACTATAACTACTAGCTTTGATTAACTAAGTTCCTGTACTAACTGAAACAGATTTATTTAATTAATTAATTGTGTATGTACTAATTATATTGAAAGTATATGAAGAAATTTTTTAACATGAATGACTTCTAAATGACTTAAAATCCTAAAGGATATGTGAAGTAATGCTCATTTCACTTGAACGAGCCTATTAATACTTGTATGCCTATGATTGTCAATATTGGCTTAAGCACTTCAGTTAAGTGGTTTACCTAACAGAGAAAAAAATTTAATGGAAAACTTTAGAGTTCTAACAGAAATATAGTTCACTATGCAGATATAGTTATTTTACTGTATACAAATCATGTTGTCCTAATCTCAATGTCCTACGACATATTTTATTTCATATAGTCATTAATTTTTACCATGGTTTATTGTGTTTATGAGTATGAAATAGTGGGATTTGTTGTACCTTAGCATCTTTTGAAAATTCTCTTTAAATGTGGCAAAAAGAAATATACATATAATCAAGTTTCATAATCATGTATATTAGTTTTGGGTATGAATGTTCCTATTCTAGTTCTAGGCAAAGCTTCTTCGTTTTGGTCTTCAGATTTCCAGTAGGTTAAGTTAATCGACTATCATAACTGGCTAGCTAGTTATTGCCTGCCTTGCCACCATTACCCAGGCCATTACATTGCATAGCATAAGGAATAGTGATTAGGTGATTATTAGTGATTCGTTGAGCTTATTATTGACCAAACAAACATATTCGCCTTTACCCACAACTTAGTTTGATTAGTTATTAGAACCTAAAGGGCCTTAATCTATTCATTGGCTCTATTATTTTATTTGGTTTTTCTTTCAACAATATCGTTGATTTCTTATAAAAATATTCATTGTTTTTTAAACACCTAATCATTGGCTATAGTGAAGCTAATTAAAACTGAGGCTTTGGATCAATTTCTTCTAACAAGATACGAATGAGTACCTATTTCCTCTAAGTAAATTTTTCTAATATCCTTGATTTGTTAGGATCTGGAGGCGTGAAATCCTCTAGATTGTTTTAACACTGTCAATGTTCTTTTTATTCTGAAAAGGAAATAAAAGGTTATATCTTTCATACCCTAATAGTAAGCTGGCCTTGTCTTAACATGCCTTCCCAAGGATTTGCAAGATTCACAAGGAGCTTAACACAAGTAGGAAGATTTTGCAAGATTTACAGCCAGTTTATATTTAATTTATTAATTGTGTGTACGTACTAGTTATATGTTGAAAGAATAGGAAGAAGTATTTCAACATGAATGACTTAAAACTTATTGCTGAGTAAACATAATCCGCATCAGTGCTAGAAAATGTATTTATTGTTTGTATTTATTATGGTTTTGCTTAAGAGTGATCTGTGAAATAATGCTACATTGTATTAGGAATAAATTGAAGAGATTTATGATATTTATGTGTTATTCAAATTTCAGATTCAATTTTAAACTTTTGATACATGCACCGAAAGCTTAGACTCATTTAAGAAATTATTAATAGACACATGTTTTATTAGTGTCATCTTTGGATGATAGTGAGGATTATATGTCTATTAATAATTCTTGAATTGTCGAGGCTTGGACAGTTTGGGAATGCATAGTTTTCTATGGTAGCTAGTAGCTAAAGTTTTTTTCCCACGTAAAAATGGGTTTTTCGGTAGCTGCTCCTTGTGTTCTCTGGGTACATACTAGGTGAATGGCTGTCGTGTGTTGTTTTGGCATAACACATAAACACTCATATATCTATGTCGTCTTCTTGGAGAATTATCGGGAGATGGTGCCAAAATTTCTATAAATGTAGAAGAAAACTTTAGGTACTTGAGATTGAAGAAACTTATGCATTCTTGAGTGGGATATGTAGGGCTACTGACCTTTTGTACATATGAAAGGAATGTTGGATATATTGATGAGATTGTAGGAGCTGAGTTGGATGAATGTAATTGGTTATGATTTTGCTGAGTTGACTTGGTTTTGAGCTTGTAATTTGGTTTATAAATGGAGTAGTATCTCCAATGTTGGTTTATAAATATGTTTCAGCTGGCAGACCTAATTTTTTGTTTCTAGGTAACAGGCTTTATATATCTGTAATTGATAGCCAAGTGAAGTTCTCAGCACTAGGTGAGGATATTTCTTTACAGAAGGTATTGGAAACTGTTTTTCACATTAATTATTGTTGTATATGTACTTTAATTTTCACATATTTTTCTCTGATTCTTGTGCTTTGCTTGCTTTCATATATATAAATTCTAATGAAATTAACCATAAAATTGTATAATGATCTTTTTATTATATTGCAAAACTGTGCACACACAAAAATATCTAGTTTAGTAGTAGAAATGAAGAACTAAAATGATTTATTTAACTAATTTTTGTAGTGCATTAAAAGGAGATAGTCATGGACAAGTGGTAGGTTGGTTTGCCAAATGGATATCCAAGTCATATGCTGATGGGGTTGAAAAATTTATAGATTTTGCATTTGAGAATGTTGTTGGTGATATAAGAATTTATTGTCCTTCTAAGAACTGTTGTAATTGATATTTCATTGTAAGGGAAGTGGCAAGAGATCATATCATTGTAAATGGTTTTTGGTTAAAGCATTAAAAGTGGATATTGCATGGTGAGCCATCATCATCTTTGGAATCTAACAAAGAAAAAGGCGAGTCATGACTCGGGTGCTGATGATGATATGGTTGGAATGATACATCATGCATCACGTCATCAAATGTTCAAGTTACACGCAGTATTGTTATGGACTATCAGTGACTTTCTAGCATATGCCAACTTGTCTGGGTGGAGTATTAAAGGTAAATTAGCATGTCTTGTTTGCCAAAAAAACACCAGATCTAATTGGTTGATACATGGTAGAAAATTGTCACGTGGGTCAACGTTCATTTTTACCAACAAATCATAGGTTTTGAAAATATAGTGCCTTTTGATAAAACTAGAGAGTGGGGGACAAGGACCTTCTCGGTTGTCTGGAGCTGAAGTGAAAAAGCAGTTGAATAAGCTTACTGAGTATAAGATCGAATGGCTATAAAAGATAAAAGCAAAGGATTAAAAAGAAAAGCTATGCCTGTTAAAAAAGAAAAAGAAAAATTGCGGCGTCAAGTTTATGATGAAAGTCGAAACGGTGCGGTTGAGAGTGTATAAAAGACATTTAGAGCGGGAGTTGTGTGTTTGTTTCTTGAAGGCAGAATGTTCGTGAGATATTTGTCGACGAAGCCGAAACCAAAGATAAGCCGAAATTTGGGAACGCGCTAAGGTTTGTGTTTCTGTTAAACTGAATTTCGACTGTTTGATCTATAATCCAATCTATCCGATAGTGGTCACTGTTCGAAATACTAATACTTCTTGTTTTACATTTTCAGCAAGCAGGAGTGAGTGGATTGGCGGGCAAAAGCCACTTGAAGGTTGAGTTGAGATGGATGAGGGAGAGACAAAAGCTCAGGCTAGTCTGCAACCATGTGGGGCCTCATGAGCAATTCCTGTGCGCAACTTAGTTCAGCAAACCCAACAACTTGAAGCAGGGAAAGTCAGAGAATGATGCTTCTCCTTCACAACCCTAGCTGCCTTAACCTTGTACTTCTGATATTTAGTTAAAAGAGAAGATTGCTTCTCTGTAAATTACCTTTAAGAGAGACTTTCTTTTTCGTTCATTGATGCTTGATTGTTAAAATAAGAGTTGAGTCATCCGATGGCCATCGCATATAGCTTAGTTTAGTTGTGTTATCTGATCCATTAATAACAATGTCATTACCTTCCAGAAAACTAAGCTCTGCCTTTATACCACCATTGCACCCACCGCAGCCCTAGCCGAACTAATTAATTAAGTGGCTCTTGAAGGAATTACTAGCCATGAGCGGGTCAAAGATATCTTTCAAGAGCACCACATGGCAGAGAGAATATCTGGAGTACTGAAAGAAATGTTGAAGAAGTCTAAGAGCCACTTTTATTACAAGATTTATATAACAATAGACAACACAACAACAATGATAGTAAATTACAAGATAAATTTGATCATCTTTAATTACAAGATAAATTGTCTTTCAACTTTAATTGATCAAATGAAGTAAACACAATGGTTTTAGTTACGCTTTCAAATCTGTAGATGTAGCGACCCGATGATGATGAAGTAAAGCATAAGTAGAACGATGAAGATGGAAGCCCCTCAGCATGTAACCTTTTCAACGGTAACACAGCTCTTATTCCAGAGCCTGCACAGTCGAGCGACCAGAATCCTCTTCAGAACTTTCAAAATTTCTCAGCAAATAGATTATTCGGAGTGGTTGTCACATCTTGTGTAACAGCTATTTGTTTTCAAGTACAAATACCTTGTATATTATAAAATTGATATATCAATATTATAATATAATATATAATTATAATGTTTATACCGTAGACATTTTTGCAAATATATTTTATATAGTAAAACATATCCCAAGTTTATTCCTAGAGTCACCATGGATAAAAATTCTTCGTTTTGCAAATTTGCTTTATATAAGTGTGGGCCTAAGATTAAATAGTGTGGTCCCAATATAATTATCATCATTTACTCGTCAGTAGCAAACACATAATTAGACTAACTTTTATCAAAAATAGTCTAATCCTCCTACTTTATCATGTCACTAAACGTGCCCTAAAACTAAACTCAAAGCCGCAATTGCTCGAAGAGAAATTTACATCAGATAGGTCATGATGAACTTGTCTAATGATATTTTCTCATGTGCTGTAGTAAGACTCGCAATAAATCTTACTAATCTTACTCAAATTTACTGCTCTGCCCCCACATAAAGTATTAGACAAGCTCACCAAGCTAAGCGGAGAAGAGACTTCATCAACAAAGCTTTTGTGAATATGCGTTACATTACAACTGCGATGTCCATTCAGAGTATATTCATACAGTGGCAGGCAACGTGACATCGTGACCCATGCGGTCGCTTTCACTATTCATATTATTTTTCATATGATGTTTAACAAAATCTAGCAAGATCTTCACGTAAAGATTTCAGACGTGTGATCCTAATTCCATATGCATTGTTCATTTCTTTATAAAATGAAAATAAAAAGATGAAAGGATGTGACTTAACTTGCTATTACATACACACATGTAGTCCTTATCCTAATATTCATAGGAAAAGATGCCTATACTCTAGGATTTGAGTAAATCGTTACATAGATATCTCTAAGTTTTTAGTAACCAAAATTTCTTTTTTCTTATAATACTTTTTGTACATAGTAAATAAAAAAATTAACTTTAAGATTTGTTAATAAATATAAATATAACTTAAAGAGTTTAATCTATCTAATAGACTAATAATATTAGAATATTTTTAATATTTAAAATAATTTTAAAATAAAAAATATTATATTTATTTTAATAATACATTTTTATTTATCATAAAAACTTTAAATAAATCTTTGGGATAAATAGAATTTAAAATTAATAATATTGAAATTATTTTATATAATATTAAAAAATTTATAAATTTATTTTAATATTATGTTTTTATTTATTATAAAATTTAGTCTAATATAATAAAAGATTGTAAAGTATTAAAATATTTTCTTAAATTGAAGTTATTTTAAAAGGTATATATTTTATGTTTATTTTAATATTATTTTCTATTTATTATAAAACATAGGAGTCAATTTTTTGAGTTAATACAGTTAAAGGTTATTATAGTCAAAAGAGGTCTTGGTGTTCTTTATTAAAAATTTAGGGGTTTATATGACTATTTCCCAAACATTAGGGTGTAGCATCCTTTTCTCCAAAATCTAGGATTGTCTGTCGGTATTTCATGAAGGAAAATGATGTTTACACTGAATCAAACCCCAAACTAGTTAAAATGCACTATTTCAACTTAAATAGTAGTAAATACTTATTTAGTCTTTATATTTTCAGTTAAGTACCATTTAGTCCCTCAAGACACTTTTGCATGTAATTACAATATAATCCTACCCTTACTTTTTCTTTGATTTTATAATAATATACTTGCAACAATATTTTTAGATATGTTAATGCAAAGAAAAATTTAAATTTATCAAGTTAGCCTTAAAAGTAAAATATAAATTAGTTGTTATTATTTTACTATTTTTTACTTTTAGGATTAATTTGATAAATTGATTTTTACAAAAAAAATATTATTAAGATTGTTGCAAGAGTATGAAAAATACCAATTGTTTCATATCGATATTTATTTCTTAATTTGCTAATAAGAATTTATTGTTAATTTACTAATTAACTTCTTTTTATAGATCAAACAATTAATGTGAAAAATATTGTTTCAAGGGTATTATTGTAAAAGTAAAGAAAAAATGAGGGTACAAGTATAACATATTTAATAATATGGGTATATTGAATTACTTTTTAAATATAGGGACAAAAAAAATACTTAAATTAAAATATAAAAATTAAACAATTATTTACATGATCAATATTATCAAATACAAACAATGGTTTATTATTTAACAAAACTCAATCGCAACTACAAAGCACTCCTCCAAAATCGACCACAATAGCTAGCACACCACAACCACAACCACAGTCATCATGCCATAGCCATAGTCACAACACCTTATAAAATGACACCCTAAAATAAACCAAAACAAAAATAGTAGCCGAAAATCAACCAAAGTAGCTAGGCACAGATTCTTCTAAAAGCAGGAAGCATAGGTTATGGAGTCACTATGGCTTGGCTATGGCTCTTGCACGGTGGTGCGATGACTTTTGATCTTAGAGTTCAGTTTGAGTTATGTGGCTTTTATTGAGAGGGAATTGCGTGGGATATAACCCATTACCTCCAAAACACTTGAAATATTCCTTAAATTATTACACTCTTTAATTTTACACTCATGCACTTAAAAAATTAGGGAAAATATAAAAATATCCTCAATTAAGTTAGGCAATGAGTTGACTATACTCTACTTCCATCAAACCACAACTAATTAAGTCCTCTAAACAATTCTTGACTTCTTTTATGTAAGTCGAGTAATAGGTCAAGGATACTCAACCTCATTTGAACCACGATGATTATGTCTCCTAAAAACAATTCTCGACTTCTTTAATCAAGTCAGGTAAAAAGTTGAATATATTCAACTTTAATTGAACCATGACTAATTAAGTCTCTTAACAAATTCTCAACTTCTTTAATGAAGCTGGGTTACAAGTTGAGTATATTCGACTTTAGTTGAGCAAAACCAATTAAGTCCCTTGAAATATTTTCAACTTCTTTCATAGAAGTTGGGAGTCGAGTTGAGTATACTTGACTATATTAAATCACGACCAATTATGTCTCCTAAAAAGTTCTTGACTTCTTTAATGAAGTTGAGTAACGAGTTGAGTATACTCTACTTCACTTGAACTACAACCAATTAAGTCCTCATAAAAATTCTCAATTCCTCTCATGGAAGTTAGGTAATGAGTTGAGTATACTTGACCACAATTAAACCACGACCAATTAACTACCTTGAAAATTTTTTGACTTTTTTCATAGAAGTCGAATAAGGAGTTGATTTTACTCGACTTCAATTAAACCACGACCAATTAAGTCCTTTAAAAAATTCAAGATTTTTCACAGAATTCGGGTAATTCTCAATTTTATTTGTATCAGTAAGTAATCATCTTTGAAGATAAGTAACAACCATAAATTATCCAGTAAACATTAAATACAATGTCAGCTCATAATAACTAGGAAAGTCATCATTATACAATTTTAGTAAGGAGATCCTTATACAATGGCTTAGGATAGTCTTTTACTTCCTCTAATCACTCAAGTCATTGCCCAAAAACTCCAAGATACCATCCTTTAAAAACAACATAGCATCGATGATCCTCGATCAAACCTTGTATAGATAAATAATTTTGAATTTAGTGCATATGTAAACAACATTAAGGAAATAAATAAAGCATAAATTAATAGCAATACGGAAATGAATACAAAGAATTGAGATATTTGCATATAAATTTGAAACAAAGTGTCACTCCTAAAAGACTTACTCGGGTTTTACACAACTTATTCAAAAAATTACTCAACTTGTTCAAAGACTTAGTTGACTTTTACGTGACTTATATAGAAATTTACTCGACTCTACTTGACTTAAAATTACTCATGTTCAAAAGACTTAAGATTAATACTTGACTTATTCAATAGACTTATTCGACTTAGACTTAACTTATTTATAAACTTACTTCGACTCAAACTCGACTTATTTATAAACTTACTTGACTTCTACTCGACTTGTTTAGAGACTTGTTCCACTAATTACCAAAATTATTCTATACTACTAGACTAATTACATGAATTATACTTTGCTACTAGGCTCATTATTACTCGACATATTTCTCAACTTCTTATCTAATTGACATCATAACTTATCGACTCACTTCAATTTTTACTAGACTAGATGCTCGACTTAATCAACTTCTTTACTTGACTTTCTGCTCAACTAAGTACTTGACTTAATCAACTCCCTTACTTTACTTCTTACTCGACTAAATACTCGATTTATCCAACTTCGTACTCAACTTGTTCCTGGAATCATTTTTCAATCACCCAATACCTAAATTGAATATTTTGATCTTAAATCTCTACATTTCATGCAATAGTTTGTGTGTGCAAAGCACTATAATAAATAATAAACTATTACAAACTCGTAAATCAATAGAAAATATAATTGTAATGAAATCAAATCAAACCTTAAACATATAAAATATTTATATTTTAAACGTACTTTACCCATCACTTTTTTTTTTAAAAGGTAAGGGGGTGGGCAAGCCTAAATCAATTTTTACGCCTTTTACCACCCCAAAGGATCTAACTCGAGTCCACACAAGTCAAAGAAGCGAGCTTAGCCTACACTGCCAACCAACTCGACCACACCCTTAAGGGCTACTTTACCCATCACTTGATAATGCACCTACTCTTTTAAGTTTTTTTTGAAGAGTTGATGTTTATCAAAGACCTTTATATTGGAGGAAAGAGATGAAATGATGAGAGAGAAGAAAACCATGAGAGAGGAAGAATGGTGAAGTGTGTGAAAAGGTTTGAAATGGTGAGGTGAGGATGTGTAGATAGATGTCTTTTTTAAGGTACTTTTGACTTTTCCCTCCTTCGACATATGTATGTAATAGGGTATAGATTTGGTATCTAAGGGCTAATGGGGTATATTTAAAAAAAAAAAAAACCCTTGAAATGATCTTGAATCATGGTTTGTGTATCAAGGAAATTGGTTTAAAAAAGAATAATGAGCTAAAACTTTGTTGTATTTATAATTTTAATTTTAAAATTCACAATTCTGTCATTTTGGTCATCTTCATTGAATAGTTAAGGGGTGTGTTGAGTGCTAGAAAGTGTGTATTTATAATGGAGAAAATCGTCATTTTACACTCCAAGCCTCATTAACATCCCTACTTTTATGTCTTTAAGTCCCTTGTGATTTAATTATGTATGCTTTATTTTAATTAAGTATTTTATATATTATAGGAGACATCATGGTTATTTCACAATCAACGAGAGATCAGATAGAAAAACGGATAGCAATTTTGAACTCAGGATAGTCGAAAACTTTAGGAGTAACCTAAAAAGATAAATGATACTGTTCACATTTACGGTAATGTTCACGACATTGTTTATATATATTGTATGATGGCGTGGCACTGTAAGATGATATGACACTATACAATGATGTGGCAACATTTGATTGGATGAATGATGTGGCATTGACTGCTTATGTTGCATTGACTAATGATGTGGTGTGTGACTGATGATGTGTCACGATCCTATTGGACTAAAATGCTTATGTGGCATTGACTGGCGACGTGGCAGTATGTTAGTAGACTGAAAAAATATGTGTATGATACATGCATATACACGGAATGACAGCCTTGATGATGTATTCCATCCAATAAGAACTTGCCATGTGTCGCAACCTTGAGCGTCTAAATTTTTTTAATCCGATGACCATGATTTACTCATTGTATCTATAAAAAAGGGGCTCTCTCCCCCTAATTTGACACCCTTGAATTTATTTTTGAGCCCCATTTTCTGTAATTCCATCTCCATCTTGTATTTTCTACGTATTTTAATAAATTTTCATTTTACCCCTAGTTCAATTATGAGTAGCTAATTTTCTTTCAAGATTGGGTTGAAGGTGAAGTCTCAATGTGCTCTATGGGCTTAATTTGGTAAATTTACTTTTTCTTCACCTCTATTTTATGTGTATGTTTTGACTTTTCGTTGATGGATAGTAATAATCTTGTCTAGATATTGGCTAGTATAACTGTCTCCCTAGGCAATGTTATTACTATTTGGCACAATAAGCACTTAGCACCATATCTATTAGAGTGAGGCTCATGAGGAGTGGAAAATCCCCCTTCATGATTTAATTGGCACTAATAATGAATGTTAAGCCGATAGTGCATGTTGAGTACAGATCCGGAGACCCAAGCACTTCATTTTAATAATTTATTCCCAACGCTCTAATTTAAATTATAAGATAGCCTATGTCATTTTCATTATAAATCTAATCACTCACTTAGAAAATTAATTCTACACACAATTAAAATTCACCTCCTCGTGGGATCAACACTCGTCACCATTGATCTATTCTACAATAGATTCGTGCTCTTGCGAGTTCAATAAAATTTGCACAACAATATGTAGCATCAAGATTCTTGCAAGTTTGCCAATGTTAACAACATTTTCAAACATTGTTAATGTGTCATGACAATTTTTTTTAAATTTTTTAGTAATTGATACGTATTATCAATCAAATGCTTGCTTATACTTTGCATCAAATATCTATTGGGAAAACTGCTTAGATAAAGTATATTTACATCAATGGTGCATTTACTTCCCAGATTAGGAAATCAAAATCCAGAATTAGAATTATTAACAATGTTTACTTAACAAAATAGAGGCAAGAATACAAAGAAATTGTAGGGCCCGGTCCAATTTGGGCATAGGGAATGGGATATTGATTCCCATGAGGTGGTGGGAATCAATCTCTTATTCTTTGGATTGACTATTTTACCCCCCAACAAAATTAAAAAAATGCCAATTTGTCCTCAATTTTTTTTTTATAAAAAGCATGATCCCGTTGACTAGATTGATTTGCAACCAACAAGATGCATAACTATCACATGCTGGTTGTCGAACACAGTAGACTCGATTGTCGCACATAATCCCTGCACTCATTATTATCGCATGCGATATAGATCATCAGCTTTGCGCCAGTGATCGTTGCTGGTTGCCTACACTACTTGTCGATTCTTGTTGCCACTCTCTGAACTTTGTTGTTGTTTCTTTGATTGTCCAGTTGCCGCTATCATTCGTTGCTATTTTGTTATTTTGTTTTAATTATCATAATAATAATAATAGTAATAGTTTTTATTAATATTTCATTTTATTAATATAAATATAATAATGATAATAATAGTAATTATTATTTTTTTCACATATATTATGATTATTAATAAGATTATTAATATTAATATTTTACTAATATTATTATTATTGTTTACAATAATTACTAATAACAACAGGAAAAAAATTAATGATCATAATTATTATAATAAATAATAATAAGAACAAAAACAACAATTAACTGAGGACATTTTAGTAACTTAAAACAACATATTCCAATTCCAAGACAAAATAAATACTTTAATGGGAATACAACCAAGTTTGATTTTGATTATTATAGTTCAAGTAAACAACTTGTTTTTATTCCCATTCTCATTTTAGCCCATTCTGATTCTAACTCATTCTGATTTTAGCTCATTTTAATCTCGTTTAGTAAATGTACTACAAATATCTATTGGGACAACTGCCTAGATCAATCCCACAACCCAGCGAGAGAGATGCCTAGTTCTACCCAAATTTCTATCCTTACAAATCATAAATACTAGAGGGATATCTCATATACCCACGAACCGAACCAGAAGGGAGATGCCTACGTCTACCTAGATTTCTAACTACAAATAATAGAGAGATATCTACTAAACCCACAAACTATTCTATCCTCACAATTATTGAAGGGATATTTGCACCCCTACAAACTAGTCTGGACGATGCCTATCTCTACTCAATTGAAATTTTGGAAGAGAAAGTAAGAGTAGCCACAAGGGACTCGAATGCAGCTCTCACAATCCACCACTCAGCCTTTGTCATAACAAAATTAGTTAGATAGAAATAAAACATGATTCATATAATTTATTTTCATGTGTACATTCTAATTGTAAACCTCAATTCCAAATAATAAATTATTGTTTAATTAAGTAAATTTCTTTTTCAACCCAACTAGAATGACAATTCTTGATTTACAAATTTCTTTTTCAACGCAACTAGAATGAAAATTCTTGATTTACCCCTCAATAGGTTTGAAAATATCAATTTACCTTATTTTCATTCAAAAGATAAGGGTAGGCTAAAGGGGCTTTACAGTAAATAGAGATAAATTGGTATTTTTAAAATCTTGAGTATAAATTAAAGATTATCATTCCAAGTGGGATCGGATTATACCGATTTTATTTAAATACAAAACAAAAATACTTTCTGTTAACCATTTGTTTGATTTTATTCTTTTAAACATAGTTTTTAAAGCATGTTCCACACAATTACGTTAATATGAGACCAAAGACTTTAAGCCACATTTGAACATTACGAGAGGGGAAAAAAATTGAACCCAACAAAACAATCCTATTAGGTAGGATAGTAGAAGAAAAGTTTGAATATGGCTAGCATGGTGGAGTACAGGTTTAAGTTTGTTAACCATAATCTTAAATTCCAAAGTGTTTGAAATTAAGATTGAACCATAATAAAAATATATCTATTTTAGACTTGCGCTTGTTTCGGTGTTATTCTTTAGCACCTGTTGCTTAGTTATAAAATATTTGGGTTAAATACTTGTAATTGTTATTTGAAAATTAAAATTATTTTAACCTACCATTTTTTGATGAAAAACATATATTTTTATTTCATATATGAACTTTTATATTAAATAACAAGGAAAAGGATAGTGAGCCCCCTAACGTTTGGAAGAATGGACAAAAACCCCTTAACGCTTTAAAAAAGACATATAACCCCTATTTTTCTTAGTAAATTCTATTGTTTTTGTAGAGTTTTTATTGAGATGCTTGTCCTGTCAACACAAAACTCTGCCCAAGATCTTTGACAAAGATCAATACAAGTTGCACACAAGCACAAAGATTGAACTAGAATGAATTCACTACTCACAATAGAATTAGTTCACGCAAGATTAGAGATGAGAATAATAGAAAACAATGTTAAACCGAAGCCAACTCATAACAAGAACAAGATATAACATGGTTCAATCTTTCAAAGACCTACATCCACGAGTGGAACCATCAAAGCTTGTTTATTGATTGATCTCATGAAGAAATTACAAGTATTCTATATCAAGATTACAGAGCACAAGAGTTATCAACCTCTCTCACTTGAATCTTCTTAGAATACTCTCGAATCGCCCCTCTCTAAGCTGGAAAACTAGCTTTATATTACAAGGGAATAACAAACAAGAAACCCAGATTGCACAGCTCATTTCCACGTGTCCAAGGCTGTTAAACGAACTCGGATGCACTCTAGAGACCACATGACTTAACATGAGCAGATTCGTTAGGTCAGTTATGAGTGAAACGCGAGCCTTGACACCGTTTCACTTAATGTGCGCACGAGCTTCCTCATGTGACTTCATAACGAACTAAACTGACTGCTCTATACGTTGTCATTTCAATCTGGTTTGAGTTTGAATTCATTAACTCTACAGTTTTAATAGTAGATTTATTTTTAATTTACAATTGCTATTATATCCCTATAATAAATCAATATTTATTTCATTATACATAATTGTAATTGTAAATTAAAAATAAATTTACTATTAAAACAAATGGAATTTATTAACAAAAATGGAAATTATATGTTTTTTTTATAAAAAAAAATTAAGGATTTTATGTTTCTTTTCCCAAATGTTAAGGGTTCACTGTCCTCTTCCCTAAATAAAACTTAGTACACATTTGAGATTGTAGTGAATTGTCAAATAAATAATCATTTAATAATATCCACGACTAAAATTTATTTGACAATCATTTATTTATTACTGATTGTTAGTGGAATTGGGTTAAACAAATCCAAGTAAACTCTAATTGTAAAGTAGTTTGACATTCAAATATACTGTCGATAAGAAATTGCAAAATATAAATGATTATTTTAGGAAAGTGCTTCTAAATGGTACATCTCACCGGAAGTTGTACACAGCTCCAATGCTGCCATAATCGTCGAGCTTCACCTTTTGACTTTTCTGAAACGACCATCATTTTCTTGGAAGACACTTTAAGCTTTGAATGCCTCTCCCAGCTTTAATCATACATACACCCGACAACTTTTCCGATGAAATTGACATTATGATCATAGCGAAGGCCTTTCATGTCTTGGGCATTTCATCGAATGATTGATACGGCCAGCTCACATATTTACACATTTAATTTAGAAGACCTAAGTTTTCCTAGTAGCATTTAACATGATCATTTTGATAAACCAATGCAAAACAGAGAGGAATTGAGGTGATTCTTCCAGATTTGGGTTAACATTAATTCTCAAGAAACTATACAAGTCTGTGTTGGAATATTACAACAAATTACGCATTTATGATGACATATCAATTAATATATAGTAATATTGTTAAAAAGAACAACTAATTTTTATACTTAATTCTAAATCAATTTCTTAGATCGTTTCATAAACATACATGTTCATGTTGTGTCAACTAGTTTATAACCTATGTACGAATAATATCGACACATTTTTCATGTTTTAAATTAAATTTTAATTTTCTAATATTAAGTATGTTATACAAATTGACATGATTAGGTACATTTACTAAATAGGTTGTATGTGTGTTTTAACTTTTCAACAAGATAACTAAGATCCACAACAAAATTGTAATTTAGAAACTTGGAAAATAAGTGAATTTCCAATCATAAAAATTCACATTGTATGAATGGATCAACTAATTTCTTTATTAGAAAATATCCCTATCAAAATAATAACAACAACAACAACAACAACAACATTTAGATGCGACTTTTTTCTTATTTTATTGGATCTTTGTAACAAAAATGACACTTAAATATGTCCCCAGAATTAGGTGTCATTTTTCATCTTTTCATTTTAATAAAGTTCTTCTTCATTCCGCCAAGGCTGCTTAACCAAATATATATATTGGTTTTTTTTAATAAGGGATCCCGATTGTTGGATTTTTAATATAGTATTATTGGATATTTAATCTAACGTTGAGCTTATATGTGAATAATTATGAATTATAGACTGTTATATAAGGTTAAGCCTAATTAAAAGTAAACTATTAAGGTTTTTAGTAATATGTGTTTTAATGTATCTGATGGAGTGTGAGCCTTTAATGTGTAGAGACTTAAGGGTAATTTCTATTTCTATGGTGGGCTGAAATAAGAATATCTAAAGACAAAAGGAAAAGTTATTTATATAAGTGGTCATTGTCCCTAAGGTACACGAATCTTTCTATTCTTTCTGACATCCTATCATCAGAAAGACTGCACAGAGAAAAATAAAGGATTCTCTAGAAGAACGTATTGATCTGAAAGACCAACCACACGATTCCAACAACAATTAGGCATTATGAATTCAGTTACGCTTCCACATATTTTGTTATTGATTCTTGATTATACAACATGAATGTTTCTAGATTATAGATGAGTTTCACCAAAAGAATTTCTTATTCTCACAAGCAGATCAGAGCCTCTTCATATTGAATTATTGAAAATTGAATTTATTTTCAATTAATGAATAAAGTTTTGGTGTTCTCAAATTTGCTATCATTAAATTTGAGAACAAATTTGTTGTTGTTTTCTTCAATTGAATTCGGAAATACAGAAAATAATATTCAAAAAATTTGGAATTAAAAAAAAAGTGTTTGATTTGTTAAGCTTTGAAGCTAGTGATAGCCAAGCCACCATTGGCGTTTAGGTAAGGCGTGGTGGTTCCAGCAAGCCACGACCATCAAGCAAAAGTGGCGGTAGAGGCCAACGCATCAAGAATAAAAAAAAGGTAACATTGGTTTAGGATTCAGTTTTGGTCAAACCCGCACTAGTTTAGCCCGAAATCGGTCCATGGTTGACCAGTTAACAATTAGTGATCAACTATTGACCGTTGACTAAAATTTAACCTAGATTTTTTATTTTTTATTTTTTTGATAATTTTTTGTGTAATTTTAAATTCAAATATGTATATGTTTATATATTTTTTTAGATGAATTAATTGAAGCAATATGTCGCCAAAGTAACTTCTCTTATGGAAATTAATTTATTTTGGAATATAAACAGTTGTATGTATGTAATTTCTATGGATATCAATTGGCTCAAAGGAAGATTTGTATTTGATAGAATTGCATGTGCACCTGTGATAATAATTATGTGATGATTATTCAGTTTTATAAGTGAACAATAAATTGGCCTAAACAAAGATTTTATTGTTTGACATGTTTTTATTATTGATGTTTGATTATTGCACCAACATATCACTTATAAGTCAATATTTTGTCCAAAGATGAAATATTAATGACGTATCTTGTATCTTGAGATGGGGTTTACCTTTTATTCGAATTTATTTTTATTTTGAGACTAATATAAGCTTGTTTGGTTTGTTTGTTGTTCTCTGTTCAATTATGTCTGCTACTAATATTATTGCCAACATCATTTCTATTTGTATGCTAAATGACTCTAACTTCAAGTCATGACAAGTGAACCTTTTAATAGTTCTCGCAGTCATGGATTTTGACCTTCTGTTAATGGTTGATTATCTCCCACTTTTTATAGATGAAAGTACCCTGATGATAAAAGAAAAATATAAAGGTGGGAGAGATCAAGTCGCATGTGTATAATGATTATAAAGAAGGCTATTCCAAAAGCATTCAAGGACTCAATGTTTGAACAAGTAATTACATCTAAGGAGTTCCTTACAGAAATTAAACAGATGTTTGTTAAAAACGAGAAGGCTGAAATTGGTATGCTCTTGATAAATCTAATTTCAATGAGGTACACAGGTAAACGTAATATCAATAAAGATGTCTTATCTTACTTCTAAGTTAAGAGCATTTAAGCTTGAACTCTCTAAGGACTTGTTAGTGCATTTGATTTTAATATCCTTATCAACACAATTTAACGAGTTTAAAGTGAGCTATAATTGTCAGAAAAAGTTTTGGTTTCTGAATAAGCTCATATCACATTATGTTTAAGAAGAGGATAAGCTGAAAAAAGATAAGACACAAAGTGCTCACCTAGTCTTTACCTTTAAAGGCAAGGACAAGGGCAAGAAAAAGAAGAAGAATAAGGAATCTGCAGATATAACATCTCAAAAGAAACAATAGAAGAAACCAAGTGATTTAAAAGGTACTGATTGTTTCTTCTGTAGAGCTGAAGGGCATAAAAAGAAGCATTACGCTAATTATCATGCATGGCATGCCAAGAAAGGAATGCTTCTAAGTTTTGTTTATTCTGAGGTTAATTTAATTTTGATACCTAGACACATATGGTGGATAGATTTTAAAGCAACCACTTACATCAGTTTGTCTATGCAGAGTTGCTTAAGTTACTGAAAACCCAGTGATTGTGAAAAATACGTCTATGTGGACGATAGCAAGAAGGTTGAAGTTGAAGCAATTGGAAAATATGAATTATTGTTAATGATTGGATTTTATTTGATCTTAATGAAACATTTATCATTCCATCTTTTAGATAGAATTTGATTTCTATTATTGTTTTGGTCAAATATGGTTTTTCTTGTTCATTTGGGCATGGAAAATTTAGTTTATTTTATTATTCAAAATTGGTTAGTTTTGGTCATTTGGCAAGCAATGATAACCTTTATATGCTTAACATGCTTGATACAACTACTTCATTTAAGGGATCCCTACAATTAAGTACATAGGTGTAAAGAAAAAATTAATCAAAGAGAATTCAGTTGTATTAGGACAAAAAAGATTGGGTCATATATCTAGAAGGAGAATAGAGAGATTCGTGTCAAATGAAATTCTCGACCCCTTGGATTTCATAGATTTGATATTTGTGTTAACTTTATCAAGGAAAAACAAATGAACAAAAAGCGATTTAAAGTCAATAGGATTTTGGTTGTATTAGAATGCATGCATACATATAGATATTTGTGGGTCATTTCCTGTGATTGCTTGAAATGTTGAATAATATTTTATTATGTTCATAGATGATATTTTTAGATATGACTACACATATCCCCTCCATAAAAAGTCATAGTCCTTAGATATGTTCAAAATTTTTAAGGGTGAAGTTGAGAACCAATTCGATAAAAAGAATTAAAAGTGTCAGATCTGACCATGGTGGTGAATACTATGGTAGATATGATGGTTCAGATGAACAATGTCCAGAATCGTTTGCTAAATCCCTGGAGGAATGCGGTGTCATCCTATAGTATACTATACCAGGTTCACCAGCATTGTTGGATCCTTAATTCTACGTTAGGCTTATATGTGAAGAATTATGTATCGTGAACTGTCATATAGGGTTAAGCCTAATTAAAAGTGATCTATTAAGATTTTCAAAAATATGAGCTTTAATGTATTTGATAAAGTGTGGGGCTTTAATATGTAGAAACTTAAGGGTAATTTCTATACCCAATTAAAAGTGATCTATTAATGTTTTCAAAAATATGAGCTTTATTGTATCTGATAGAGTTTGGGCCTTTAATATGTAGAAACTTAAGGGTAATTTCTATGCCCAATTAAAAGTAATCTATTAAGGTTTTCAGAAATATAAACTTTAATGTATCTAATAGAGTTTGGGCCTTTAATATGTAGAAATTTAAGGGTAATTTCTATTTCTATGATGGGCTAAAATAGGAATACCTATAAACAACAGGAAAAGTTGTTCATATAAATGGTCATGGTCTTTAGGTCACACAAATCTTTCTATTTTTTTTTTTTAACATCCCATCATCAGAGAGAGTGCATAGAGAAAATTAAAAGATTCTCTAAGAGAATATGTTGATTTGGAAGGCAACCACAGGACTCTAAAGGACAATTAAGCATTTAGATATGTTTCTGCATGTTTTGTTGTTGATTCTTGGTGATACGACATGAATGTTCCTAGATTATAAATAATGGTTTTCACCAAAAGAATTTCTTGTCCTCACATCCCGCACTTTAATAAAATGTGGCATATACTTTAATTTACAATACTATAAATAGGTTTTACAATGTTGCTAAGTGTTTTATAATATTGTTATAAAAGTTCAACCACATTTTATTAAAGTGCAAGATCTCTTACTTGATAATTTCTGTATAAACAGTAAAACCTTTATAAAATAATATTGTTGGGACTAAGAAAAAAATATTATTTTTATAAAATTATTTATTTATCAATTAATGAGTAATATATTGATAATTGAATATCGTTAAATTGAGAGATTTTTCTTTCTCTCTTTCTTTTTTTAAAAGTTGATATATGTAAATTCCTATAAAAGAGGACAAATTGTGCTTCCGTAAGTCAGTGTATCTCCTCCAACACCTACTATCCATATTAGTGTAGATTAATTAGGAAACTTATAATTATACAATATCTTTCTTCTGTTCTTTATTTAGTTTGTGTAATCATGTACACATATATCACTATTGTGTAAATCTTTATTATTAAGAAATACTAATACAAAAATTTTCTTAAGTTACATTCAATTATTTCTTCATTTTTAATCTCAAATCATTAGGAAAATGTAAAAAGCAAACAACTTTAGATACATATTTTACATAAAATTGAATTCAGATAATTGAAGTCATAAGAGAAAAAACCCCTTAATGATATGAATTTTATATTTAATTTTTCACTCAGTTTTGTATTTGATTAATTATTAATTTATGATTTCATTGGGCTCTAAAGGATTAAAAAAATATTATCTTATGCATTTAGCGAGATCATTAATTTATTATATTAGACCAAGTTAGGATTGAATGATTTTATTATTTAGTTCGAGGTTATTCATTTATAGAATATTTATTTATTAAGATTTTACTGTATATATAATTATTTTTAAGTGCAGGTACTCTCATTTTTTAAAATACAGATTTGAGATTTTATAACATTGTAAAAGGGTTTTACAATATTGGGCCAGTTTGGGATTGCTGTTGAAATTCAATAAGTTGCTTATTTCATAATTTTTTATTAAAATAGTGTTTGGTAAATTTTATAAAAATAACTTATTTTATAATTTTCTTCATTTTGTCAGCAGCTTTTAAAAGCAGGTAGATGATTGCTTTTCATAAGCAGTTTATTCAATAAGTTGCCACACTTTTTTAAAATCTCTATTATAACCTTAGATTTTAATAAAAAGACAATTATATCATACTTATCCATAAACCTTAATATATAAATCATACATTTATTTCTATCATATTTTATATAACAAATTATGAAGTTTTTTAAATTTTTTTAATTGAGTTCTTTTAATGTAATTTTACATATTTAAGAAAAAAAATATGTTTAAATAATTTATTAAACATACTTTAAAAATAAAAAGCAATTAAAACTTATGTCTATTTTGGTCATTATATAATAAAACAACACTTCGTAATAAAATTTACCAAACGTATATACTCTACTTTTCAAATCCACAGCAACTGTAACAACACATTTTACTAAACATTAAGCTACTTTTTTAATCAACAACTTATTTTATCTCAAGACAAAGTGCCAGATTATTTCATCGCCTCGCAATCCCAAACTGGCCTATTGTCAACTATTAAAAAATTGATTTACAATGTTATAAAAGTTTTTTACGGCATTGTAAACCTTGAATCGATCTGCATCTTAAAAAATATTAGTATCCGCGCTAGAGATTCTTAGGAGAGGACACACTTTTACTGTCTAGATTTTACAGCATTGCAAAATGTTTTGCTAGACCGTAAAAGTGCAGAAATTTTGTGTAACTATGTTTACATGCGCAATATTTTTAGAGCATGGATTTACAACATTTTTGCCATCTTCGTACTTCAACAAACAAAGAGATTATGATCAGATTGTCTTCTTAGCTAACACTTGATGGTTTAATCATTAATGGTTTGTATTACGGATAATGAGATAATCAGAATTTTTTTTCCCCTTTTGTTAGGAACCATTTTTCCTACGTGCTCATGGGAAAGAGCATTTGTGCATGATTTTGATTCTTCTTTCATTTTCTAGGTACTCTTTCCTACGTAAGCTTCTATGTCTTGATAGATGGATGTGAATCAAACAGCACATAGAGAAAAACAGAAGAAATGGAGCACAAAGTAAAATAATAGAACAACAATTTTGAAGCAAACAAAATAAAACAAAACTAAGACAATTGATGCCCTATATCAAAGCATGTATATGTATAATATGTAATACAATACATTTAACATCTAATATGCTCGAAATTTTCAAAAATACTAGTTGCAACGATAACAGTGACAAGAAGAAGAAGAATTGTTTATTACGGGATATATATGTTTGATCATCTTTAGTTTAGCAACTTAATTGGATGGTAAAGTGAAGGAAACACGAGGGCTATTGTTGGGAAAATGAAAAAGGGGAAGCAAATCAGGGTTATATGAAACGGCATGGGGTATCTGCGTTTTGGGGTTCAATCGAATTAATCAAGACGACACTGAGATGCTGCGCTTCATGTTACATGTTTTCTGCTTGCTCAAAACGACTTGAAGATGTGCCGTTTTGGTTTAATGAAGTACATGTGCGTTAAGAACGCTTCAGAAGTTTGTTGGAAGCCGTTATTGCACATGCTTCTCACGTGCGTTTCTGGGCAGCACCTTTATTACAGGCTCACAGCTGGTCCTGGTGAAGCAAAATCCGTTATCTCGAGTCTTGTATAAAGAGAGAAGAGAAGGCTTAGAGAGAGTGGGACTTCTAGATCTTTGTAGAAAGCTCTGTAAAATCACTGTAACAGTTTCCTAAAAAATCAATAAAGGTAATCAAATTGTTCCTCCCGTGGATGTAAGCTAATGCAAATTACCTGAAACGCGTAATTGACTTCGTTCTGCGATTTCTTGCTTTTATCTGGCGTTTGATTGTCTTTGCGTAATCATCATTCTAGATTCTTGATCGGTTTCTTCCATTTAATCATTCCAGATCTTCTTGAGTGCATATTTTTTATCTTGATTAGAGTTCTTGGGGGAAAAACTGAAGGTGTTAGATTGTTACAAAGCCCTTCAGTTGCTACGGTTATTATAAAATTTTCAAATCTGTAGCGACGCAGTGAAGCCAAGGAAAGATAAAACAACGAAGAATAATGACTAAGTTCACAAGATAAATAATTAAAGATAAAAGTATGGGAATAAATCCTTAACTGTAGTTGGTCCTCCATGCCTTTTGATACTAGACTTTTAGTTAAAGTCATATATCCAGACACTTGCACATAGATTTCTGCCGACATTTTCAAAATTTCAACAGGTGGTAGCATAAATAATTTGATAACAGCCTGCTTTTGTAAAGGTTAAAAGCAACATGCCATGGCCTGCTTTTGTTAAAGTTTTATTTGAAGCCAAGTTTTCATACTTTTTAGGGTGGCATTTCCACAAATAGACAGACGCCTCTAATTATACTAAGGACAAAGCGACTGAAAATGAATTGCACATCAAAGTCATTGTCCCTAAAATTATTTGCATTGGCAATTGTTCATAGCTAGCATTAATTTGGTGGCTCAGTGATTTGTTCTACTCTAGCGGAAAAGCGAAAGAATGAGAGTGAGCCTGGAGCTGAGCTGAGGGTCTCTGTTGTCTCTTGGCCATTTCATCGAATAGGTGATACACGCAACTCCAAAACTTGAACCGAGATTCCCAGGCGAAAAACAGTTGCAAATGCCGCGCACATTTTCACATTTACGAGACCAACAAAGCTTTGTCTCTAGCATTAATCTTGATTATTTGATTAACTAGTGGTGATCATATGTGATTAATTATGAAGCTTAATTATGAAGTTAGTGGATACCCTAGAACGAAAGGGAACACAACTTAAACAGACAAACAGACTTATTCCAGATCCTGTACAGAAGAGAGTCCGGAATCTTCCTGAGAGCACAATTTTGAACATGTGAAGCCAGCCCAATTAAATAAACAGAAAAACAGAACAAACAAGAGCACAAACTAAAATGACAGAACAACTATGAATCAAACAAAATGAGACAAAATGAGACAATTACGGATGCCCTCTATCGAGCATCTTGAATATTTAATACAATGAATTTCACGTCTAAAATACTTGGAATTCAAATGCTAGTTCTAGCAATAATAGTTAACAAAACAACAAGAAGAAGAGTAATAGTAAATTACAGGATATATAATTTAATCATCTTTAGTTTAGCAACTTAATTAGATGATGATAAAATGAAGGAAACACAAGGGTTATTGTGACATTTTCGAAGCTGTAGCGACAAAGAGAAGTAATGGATAGGTAGAATGACGAAGATGCAAAAACGATCGAGAAGCCTCACAGCATGTAAATTTTTTAACAATAGCTCTCATCCCAAATGCTGCACACTCAGCGGAGAGTGACCTGAATCTTCTTCAAAACAGGGGCATTCTGTAATCATAGAGCACAACATTGAGCAGGAACTATAGAAAAATTATACCTAGTACGCTTTTCGCATAACGAACCAAACATGGGTCATTCATTCAACATGTACTTTTAGTTTCATTTTAGAAAAACCTAACTTCTGAATGTCAAAAATACTTTCATGGAAAATCTAATTTTTGACAGATCCCTAATGGAGGGAAAAAGAAAACCGAAGGCTTCCCAAATGAGAATGTTGTCCCTCTTAATGAAAATTTGAAGCAATTCATCATGAAATTTCATTCCAAAATTAACAATAAACCAGTGACAAATTCCATATAATTTAGATAAAATGCATAAATGAAATAAATTAATTACCTTGGACTTTATTCTTAAAATCCGCAGTTCCAAGTAATAAAAAGCCTATGAAATCAGTACCACATCAAGTATTATGGCGATCCCCTCCAACAGCTGCAAATGGAATGCTTAATCATCAGTTTAAATTAAAATTCATAGACATACAAAAAAATAAAAATAAATAAATAAAGTACATGATATAGATAAGAAGGCTAGGGAGTGGGTGATTTAATAAATTTAATAGCAGCAATTTCATTTTACAGGACTTTCGTTTAATGAAATTACAAAACTAATGATTATTGAATTTTTGATAATTATTGTATGGATACGATTCTCCAACTCTCTTGAAAATGTCAGTTTTAAATAGGACAGTTTCAAGAATTAAATTAAATTAGCAGCTCCATTTTTGTCGTCACTCACTACCAACGCTGTCATTTCTCTGCATTCATATACCTTCATTGATATGAGTCTCTCTAGAAGAATTTTTTTTTTTTTTGTTTTGCGGTCAATTGATAATTAATCCTTTAATTACGCACGAGATAGAATTTGTTCTGTTTGATACTCCTTGAAACAGTTTGAGCCACGCACCTGCGTCATTTGACTACATCAAACTCAGCTACCAAGAACATTCTGCCTGACATCACATAATTTTGTCACAACTTCTGTCATCTTCATTCGTTCAGCTGGATATTCCATTGAGCAGAGAACTCCAATTCTTAGTACAGCAACGACGCATTCTTCATTCTTCAAACCTCCATTTTCCAAAAGCAGTGCAGGATCAACAATCTCCATCACTTGTTCAGGCAAAGCCATTTTGGCAAATTCATGGAGAGTCAGGCCATTGTCGAACATGCTGTTTGTGGGCCGCCGCCCTGTGAACATCTCAAGCAGCAAAATTCCAAAACTGTACATATCTCCTGCCTGAGATACTTCGCCACCCATACCGTACTCTACAAATTGAAGAATGTAAATTCAATCTTATATTCTCCATATTAGTGCCAACAACTAGTACATGGATATGATGGAGGCATAAAAGTAAAAGACAAAATCAATTAGTCACCTGGAGCAATATAGCCAACAGTTCCTTTTATCCCAATCGAGCTTGTTTGTGAATGATCAGATAGGAATCTGGCAAGGCCGAAATCTCCCACGTGGGCAATCATGTCATGATCAAGCAAGATATTGCTTGGCTTTAGATCACCATGAATGATTGATGGTTGGCAATGGTGGTGGAGATATTCAATTGCAGAAGCCACATCAATGGTTATGTTTAATCTTTGAATTATACTCAGATTGCACATTTCAATCTGGTGTAGCCACTCCTCCAAACTACCATTTTCCATGTACTCATAAACTATAGCCTTGAAGTCCTCCCCTTTAAAATCTACGCTAGAGCAAACAGTGATGATTTTGATGAGATTTCTGTGGCGGATATTTCTTAATGCTTCACATTCAGCAACAAAGCTCTTCGAGGCTCCTTTTTGTTTAAGATTAAGCACCTTCACTGCCACTGACATTCTGTTGTCACCAAGAATTCCTTTATACACAAAACCATAGCTTCCTTGACCAATCATGTTTGAGAATGAAAATTCATTTGTTGCCTTGCTCAACTCTGCATATGAAATCATTGGAAATTGTTGTTCCAACAAAAACACAGAGGAAGATTTGCGTTCAACTCTCCTTCGAGCATAAACAATAATAAAACATGCCGATAAGATCAAGCACGAGAAAATCACTGGAATCACCACTTTGATCAGGATAGTGACTTTTGATTTTCTCGATTCTTCCGAAGGACATGATGGTAAATGCATATCATGTAAACCCCCACAAAGATTCTCATTCCCAACGAGAGAAATTCCTATTGTTCTGTTGAAAATGCCATTTGTTGGCACCTTTCCCTCAAAGTGATTATAAGACAGGTTTAAGGATGACAAAAAGGAAAGATTCTCCAGGTTTTGTGGAATTTGACCAGATAAATTGTTGCGAGAAAGATCTAGTCCCTTGATGCTTTTCAATGAACTTAAAGAAAGAGGAATACTTCCGGTGAATGCATTGCCCTGTATATTGAGATATTCTAAGCTTGTACAACCACCTAGAGTAATGGGAATCTCACCAGAAAACCTATTTCTAGAAATATCCAATGAAACAAGATTCTTTAAGTTGCCTATCTCTATAGGAAAAGGGCCGCTGAGAAGATTATCAAATAAACCTAGGAAAAGGAAAGGGTTCTTATACCAAGAATTTGCGGAGGCACAGTTCCGGTGAGATTATTTTGGGAGAGGTTCAACATGAGCAAATTCTTACAATTGCCTAGGGAGGAGGGGATGTTGCCTTGCAAATTATTGGACTCCAATGCAAGTTCGGTGAGTAATGTTAGATTGCCTAAAGAATTCGGAATGCTCCCTTCTAAACTATTCCCCTTTAGGAATAGTAATTGTAAGTTTTTAAGCATTCCAATCCCATGAGGAATACTGCCAGTCAATTGGTTAAACTCCATAGCCAAAAGATTTAGATTAACAAGATTTCCTATTCCCAAAGGTATGACGCCAGATATTTCATTGCCTCCTAACGCTATTCCTGTCATTGTTTTCGAGAGATTGGCTAAAGAATATGGCAGTACTCCTCCAAATTGATTCTTAGCTAAACCGAGCTTTTCCAACTTGCTACAGTTTACTAGAGAAGTTAAAAATTCCAGATCATTGGCTGTCCTATTTCCTAAATTATTTGCACTCAAATCAATCAGTGTCAGATTCCTAAGTCCACCAAAATCAACGTAAACTTTCCCAGTTAAATAATTTTCAGCAACATCAAGCTTTACAAGATTTGAAGCATTGGAGATCAATTCAGGAAGAGAACCAGTAAAACGGTTGCCATGAATAGCAAATGTTCTCAGCTTTGGAAGATTGAAACCCAAGTAAGGTGGTAGACTTCCATTCAATCTATTTTTTCCTAGATTAATTATCTCAAGGGAAGTGATGTTATATATTGAGGGAGGAACCGTGCCAGAAAATTGATTCACAATTATGCTAAGATAATATAAGCTTCTTAGTTCTCCAAGAGTATCAGGGATACTCCCATTCAAATTATTAAATTGCAAAGAAATTACCCGCAGAGCCGAAAGATTCCCAATGGAAGCTGGAAGTTGTCCTGTTAGACGATTGCCAGCAATGGACAGTATCTCAAGCTTCGACAAGTAGCCAATCTTAGCAGGAACCTCTCCTCAATGTTGTTGTCATCAGCATAAAACATGGTGAGCTGGGAGCAATGGGACAAATTGGTTGGTATTTTACCAGAAAAGAATTGTTGGCCAGCGTTAGTGTTTCAAGCCTGAACAGACGACCTATTTCATGACGAATTTCGCCATGGACGTGGTTGTTTTCGAGGTTGATGAACCTGAGGAAGCTGAGGTTGCCAACATAAGGAGATAAGAAACCACCAATGTTTTGGTTACTCAGATCTAACTTGATTACTCTTCGATGTCGATGACCACATGTCACGCCTGTCCATTGGCACAAGTTTACAGAATTGTTCCATGAACTTGTAACACCGAGTGGATCATGAAGCTGGGACTTTATGGCCAGCAATGCAAGACGATCTGTCTCGTTTGAAGAGGCAGAAAAGCTATGGTGAGAATGAAGCAACAAGCTGAGGCACCATACCAAGCTGAAGGAATTGAAATTACGCATTTTTTCTTTTTTTAAAGTTTGAGACCGGGTGTTAATTGGGTAAGAGAAATGTAATAATGTGTGGAATGGATGATCGTTTCAGGCTTGTGTGAAGGGTTTTCAAAGCGTAAAAATGAAACTTTTGTGTGACTGGAGTGGAACCCATCAAACGATTTATTAAAAGATAACTTGAATAAAATGTAGGATGCCGGAATTTGGTGGGTAGTGTCATATTTTACTTGGTAAAAATTTTTAAGTCTATGTTAGTATGAGTTTCTACTTATGGAATACTAATAAACGCTAAAATCAAATATTCATTGTGTTCTTACATTTTCTTTTAAAGCATAAATATGTATTGTACTACATTCTTGCGTCAAATATCTAAAATTGTATCTCAAGATTTAAATAATGTGACATGTAATGGTGTAGTTCATCCATGTAATGAATGATATTACTCTTTAAAAATAGAGAAAATAAAAAGAATATTTTGTTTGAAAAGAATATTTACATCATCTATATTTGTAAGCTCTATGAATGTATTTTGGTTGAGATTATTTAAGCCTACTTACTCGTTAAACTCATTTTTTGAATTACTCTTAAATTGTCTGCCAAGCAAATTACAGCTGCAGATAATTTCTATTTAGTAAATTTGAGTTTAATGAATAGTTTTGTAGCTTTAGATAGTTTCAACTATTATTATATTATAAAATAAATTTTTTCAATTCTAATAGAACTATAGTCTTCATTACCAAAAGGTAAATAAAAATTTTGAACCGATGATTATCAGCTATACAATTTTTTAAAGCTAATTTTTATTTAGTAAATTTGAGTTTAATAAATAGTTTTGTAAATTTAGATAGTTTCAACTATTATTATATTATAAAATAATTTTTGTCAATTCTAATAGAACTAGAGTCTTCATTACCAAAAGGTAAATAAAAATTTTGATCCTATGATTATCGGCCATACGATTTTTTAAAAGCTAATGAATAAAAAAAAATTTATTAGTTTTAATGCGTCAATGTCATCAACTCATGTCACATGAAACCTGCCGTGCAGGGTAGGATTATTTGACTATGAACTCCAATTAATTTTATCTTTGAACATTTCTGGCCGGTCGAAGCTCCTCATTTGTAATAACGATGTTCTTCTATTGGGCCAAAACAATTGTCTAACACTATTCTTGGAGCAAAATTTATGGGTCTAAATTTTTAATACGACGTGTAGTAGTTGATTTGTTTATTGTGATAGTAGTAATAATAATAATACTATTAGAAAATAATATTTCATTTTCCAGCTCTATAAGCTATAAGCATTTTAATGTTCTCCAATTATTGTAATTAGTGGAACCTTTAAGCATTTTCTAGCTCTATAACCACACATGGATGGAACTATGATTTTTCAACTTTTGCTTTCGTGGTAATATTTGTCAACGCTCTAGTACCCCAACACCACTCATTTGTCAAAACATTGACTTCCAAAGTCTTTCTTCCGCCTTCCCACAATCGTTGGATTCTACATAAGCTGATAAGTCTTATATCAAACTTTAACAGTTTGGTATAATGAAAAAGATTTCAAAATGTAGGTAAATAATTTGTATGATAAAGATATTCAAATTCCTCTTTTAACTAAGAAGATGGGGCGAAATCCAGGGCTTAATGAATACTTCGTAGTTTTGGTAAAATAGTCATAGAGATCACATTTTTTCAAAAATAGTTGCATAAATTATTTTTGGGACATGTATAAGCCCTTTTGGATAAACTTTAGAGATCTATACGAGCCTGTGATACTTTTTTAATGCAAAATGGAGTTTGTGTCCTAAACATGATTTTGATGACCACTTTTAAAACAAAAAAAGGAGTCTTTTCGACACAAGGTCTGGCGCTAATAGAGGTTGCTTACCTCCTAGTAGAAGGAAAGGGGAAAGGGGAAAGGGGCAGGGGTTTTTCGTAGTAAGAGTGAGCGGGTCTCATGAGATCTTTTCTGACCATCGGAATCAAATGAATGTTGAAGGGCTGGACCATTCTCTTGAGTCTTGCTTCATTATTTCCATTTCTGTTAGAGGAATAGGTAAGCTTGTAAATGAGTTTTGGCATTTTCTATGCTCAGATGGGCTTCCTAAGGACATCGAGATTCCACTTTTGGTGGTGGAATCTCGTACAAATACAAAATGCTGCAATCTTTCTAAATTGCTAACGCCTATAATAAGGTAATATTACATATTCTCGCTCGCTACCGCTGCATTGCGAGTGAGCTAAGGCAGAAAGAACCTGTTCAAGCATTGCATTGCCAATACAGAGCAGGGGGCTTTTCGTTCATCCTTGTTATCATTTCGCTCTTCCCTTGGTGTGCTTTCTTCTGTTGTTTAGGAACAAGCACTTAGCCTCATTTTTATTGGCTGTGGTTTTCCCACTAACCTATTATATTACAATATCCGATCGCGGGTGGGGAGGGAGGTGCAGAACCACCATTGAGAAAACGCACTATGTAACTTAAGAAAGGATTTGTGTGACCATTTATAAAAAATAGGGATTTCCGTGATAATTTTTGTAAATTAAGGGATGTTAGTGTCTTTTGCCGTAAGTTGTTTTTTACGGTTGGGTAAAATATCCCATTTGATCCAACCCGATTCAAAATATCATATTCAGATCCGATCATATTGTTAACAATATCCGATCGGATGCATTTGTGACAACCCGATTGGATTGTGATTGGCTTTAAAATAAAAAAAATAGTGAAATTCAAAAAAATTGTATACTAAACCTAAAGTGTCACACAGTGCACAAACAGAATTAGAAACAAGCACATTCACAGACGCCGCAGCCAAGTGCCTCCCTGAACTTCTCATCTCAACTTCTCATCTTAAACAAAAAGAAACACTCAAAACTGTCAAAAACACTCACAGAGTCCATGGTTTCACACCCACACACACACATTGAAAAAGCAAGCGGTAGTTGATTACCAAACGCAGCAACCTGGTTTTGCAAGCAATTAACACCGAAGCCAACCGAATCTGTTGATATGCGAGGATCGTGACCGGATCTGCTATTACCAGATCTGCTGCACCACGCCTCTAGTCCTCCACCATCACCTGATCCAATCCAAGCTCCATTCGAACTCGATAAGGCGGCAACCTGAATTTTCCCTTTGCCTTCGAGTTTTGGAAGCTTTGAGCCTTTGATATTGATGGTATATAGCAATAATATATTATATATAATATGTGAAATTGTTAATTGGTATTTGGTAATTGTTAATAATATGTAATTATGTATTGTTAAATTTTAATTCGCTCAACCTTAATTGACTTGAACCCAATCTAATTTTTTTGATCGGATCTAATTCCAATATAATTCGGATCAAATTATAGGTTTAGGTTATGTTTGATGAATTTTTGTCCAACTTGACTAACCTAAATCAGATCGAGCTGATCCAAAACCCAATTTTGGCCAGTCCTACCTTTGTTAGTTAGTTTGTACACTTTCTTTTCTTTTATAATTTTCCTAAACATTGAGGCCGGCTACTCCCTTTAATTGTGCAAACATATATTAAGATCAAAATTATAGATTCGGGGTTGTGTTCAGATGAATTTTTGTCCAACCTAACCACCCCAAACCAGATCAGATTGATTTGCACCTGATTTTGCCTAGTCCTTAACTTGTTTAGTTTGTACACTTTCCTTTATTAAGTAATTTGGCTACTCCTTTGATTACCCAACACAAAATAAATTTCATTACTGTACAAAATCTCTAATAACACCAACTTCTATTGGTTAGAAAAGTTTCCTTAACAGCGCATAATCTTGACACAATATCTATCATCTCCAATCGCTCACCTAAAATTAAGGTTGACATTAGCTTCATTATCTAATCTGAATTTGCCTATCAAAACCTCATAATTGTCTTAAGATTGTTAGGAAATACCATGGCAACATGGGGAACAATTTTGAAAATACTAATTGATTAAGAAACTAAAATACATTACGTGAGAACAATTAACTATATAACTGATATAAAATATGAAATTATTACAAAACAGTAATAAAATTACGAGAAAAGTAGGGAAAAACTCGAGGCATGTGTGATAACACAGTGTCCTAAGACAATTATGCCTCCTACCATGGTGCTTTAAGATTGTCTTGGCGTTTGCCTTCCAGGATAAAATGAGATCAAACTGCTGGGGCACACCCCATCCTAATTTACAAGGAGCTACTGTCATGCTTGAACTCTAACAAAATGGATTTATGAGAAAGGAGGAATTGATGATTATTTATTTCTCTATCTATTTTAACTTCTATTCTCATTATTTTCATCTATTTTAACGTCTATTCTCATTATTTTCCACACATTTAGTCTCTTCCCGATCTCTCCAAACAAAGAAGATGAATGTGCCAATTTATAGGATGAAGGGGATTTTTATCCATAAATTTGACTACATAAAATCTGTAAACACTGTATATAATTTCTTATTAATGCACTTAAAACCGCTGCTCTAAATAGCTAATTAAAAAGCGTAACCATTTTCTGTTTAATCTTTAATGTAATTCTTGAATTAAATTCAAAGTGTGACCACAACCTCATTAACTACATATTAAATTCTGGATTTAATTTCATATTAAAATCTAAATTTAATTAACTGTTACAATCTCATCATAAATTCTAAATTTAATTAGCAGTTACATATAATATATTCTGAAATTGATTTGGTAATTAATTCCGAATTTAACTTGCTGTTACAATCTTTGTAACTCCTACTTTTATTCAATGCAGTCAATGGGTGTATTTTGAGGGTCAATTTCTCATTCATCCATGTATCATTTTGATATTCTCTGAAGAAGTATGGGAATCACTTATGATCTACTTACACAAAGAGATCCACTCAAAATTAGGCTTTAAAATAGCAACTCAATATGCTATTTTTCCAATATACATCAAGGTAATAAAACTAATTAATGGGTATGTGACATATGTAATTTAATATAACTATCACTTGCATGATGATTTTTTAAAATAAATGCACACGTATCATAGTATCTTTTTGTTTATTATATGGTTGACATGCTATTTCTAATATATTTCAGATTTCTCAATTCGAAGATTGCTGATAAAATTTCATTTGCATGCGTACTTGTCCAACAAAAAGTTCTGTGATTTAATGTGCGTTTATGCATGGGAGGCCTGACGTATTTTGGTGACCACAAAATGAAACTGAAGATAGACCAGAGCAGCTACCAAACCTTTCCATGAAAATTCAAGCATATTTATATTAAAAATGTTAAAATACGCGGGAAATGAAATTTATTGCATATATTACAAGGAGTGCACACAAATGATAAATCTAAACGTCTTCGGTTTAGGTATACAGTATATATAAATTGTCTTTCAACTTAAGATGTTAAACTTAAGATATATAAATTAGGAAACTCAAGGGTTATTGTAACACTTTCAGAGTTGTAGCGACACATTAATGAAGTAAACCATAAGTAGTACAACGAAGATGGAAAGAGAAGCTCCTCAGCGTATGTAAACCTTCAACAGATGGAACTCAAGTTTCACAGGAAAACAGCTCTTACTGGAGATGCTGCACACAGAGAGGAGTGACCTGAATCTTCTTCAGAACTTGAGAATTCTGTATAACATAGAGCATTGAGCAGAAACTAAGAAAAATACTCTGGACATAGTTTTTCACATAACCTGACCAACAAGATTAAATTTTGGTAATTTATTGAGTCATACTTTTCAAAAACTACACTTTGACAGAATCCCTATTCAGGAAGGAAAAAACTGAAGGTTTTCAAGGCAGCAATTTCACCATAAAAATTAATTACCTACCACTTTAGTCTTCAAATTCACAATCCCTCCAACCGGCCTATCCCTCCAACATGCCAATTTAGTCTTCAAATCGTACTGCATGGAGAGAGATGATGAGCCATGCAACAGCTGAAATTAAAATTCTCATTCATTAAATTAACTTAAAATTTGTAAGCGTAGGTATTTGAACATAAAAAGTAAAGGACATGATCATAGAGATAAGAAGCCAAGGAGCGAAAGATTCAGTAAATTTAATAGCAGCTATTTCATTTGACAAGACTGTCATAATATGATCATATAATGAAATTAAAATATGCTATTGATTAATGCATTTTTATAACTATACAATCCTTTTTGTCAATTTGTTAAAAACTGCAAATTTTGTAAAATTTTTCCATGGGAGATAGCAAAGATTAGTGAGTTAGCCGTATCTTTTCAGTATGTAATTGTTTTTATGGTTGTGTTAAGCTCATTAGCCCAACACCATTAATCATCTCTCACTGTACCAGATATTTGCTCTCGGCGACGTGCTATAATTCTCCTCTAGTAGAAATCTTCATCTTGGGTGAACTGATCACGTACAAATCTTGCAAAAGATGGGAATATGAAGGTGTGATTGCCAAAACAGAAACTTGTAATACTGCCCTAAATCAGACAGAACCAACGTCTTCAATTTGCTGAAAACAGGCTGTAGTGTTTTGTTAGCCAATGTGAATCAAACTAACAAACACTTGCCCAAGACCTTGATCAGAATCTAACAAGATGCACACATGAACAAATGAAAGATCCTGGTTTGCTTAATGAAAGGCAATTACCATTAATCAAGATTTCAAGGGATTAAAGAACAAGAATGAACAAATTTATCAAGGATCAAACACCAGAAAAGAACCTTATTTACGTGGTTCAGTTGTGCAATGAAGCACAACCTACATCTACGGGAGAAGCTACCAGAATGAGTTTTTATTGATGATTCATAGTTATTTTACAGAGCTCATAAAGAAAAACTACCATGAATGAGATAATTTTTTCTCTCTCTCGATTCTCTCTCTAGAAAGCTCACAAAATCGTGCTGAAACTGCCTTAACAGT
>JASUUG010001197.1:0-2500 GCA_030449905.1 Luvunga scandens
ACGCCGCTAAGCGAATGGTACCATGCCGCAAATGCTGAAGAGTAGGAGACGCAGCGCGCGCGCGGATTATGCCGCCCGGGCGCGGCACGCGTGCCCACGACGCCCGCGCGCGAATGCCGCGCCTCGCGCCGCTTCACTGCCAACGCCGCGCCATACTGCTACGCCATGGCCTATGCCCGCGCGGCTGCGCAGCCTGATTGCCGCGCCACGCCCGCGCTGGCACACGCCACGTTAAAGGGCAGTTCACGCTGGCGCGCCCGGCCTCGCGCCCACGCCCGCGCACGTCGCCGCGCGGCATTTCCACACGCCGCGCGCATTGCAAGCACGCTCGCAGGGCGCGAGGCGCACGGTTAGCCACGCCGGGCGCGCGCCCACCCACGGGCCTGCTGCCAGCGCTTCAGCGCCGACGCGCGCGCGACGCTTCCAGCGCCTCGCCGCCGCTGGCCACGCCAGCGCAGAAGTTGCCGCGCGCAGCACGCCCGCCGCACGATGTTTCAGCGCTGCGCCGGCATTTATCGCGCGCGTATCGTTTGCGCCGCCGCGCGCTGCTGCATCGCCCGCTGCCACAAGCAGATGTATCTCGCCCGCTGGCACCAGCGAGCAGCTGGCCACGCTGCCTGCTGCCAGCCACGCGCGCAGGAGCTAAGCCCGCCTCGCGCGCAGCATGCATCTCTCTCGCCCGGCTGCGGGCAGCACTCCAGCCGCTAAGGCACGCTGGTCGCTGCGCCTGTCGCTACCGCTGCAAGCATGGCTTGCCGCGCGCTAGCGCGCCAAGCGCGTAGCTTCTCCTGCTGCGCTAAGAAGCGCGGGCATACAGCTAAGCAGCAAGCAGCATGTACAAGCGCCAGCTGCCACAAGCTGCAGTAGCTTCAGCAGCCGCCACTCGCAGGGCATCGAACTTGCTCAAGAAGCCGCATCACCGCGCTGCCTTTCTCGCTGGGCCACTGCCCGCCAGCCGAAGCTGCCGCATGTTAACGCGTCAGCCCTTCGCCGCACGCTGCAAGCTTTCCGCAGGCAGCTCTACGCGGTACACGCCGCTCGTTTAGTCGCGGGAGATGGGCGACGCGGCGCTGTCGATGCTGGTGTCGGCCTGTCTTGCGAAACTCATCACGGGTCACTCGCAGCGCTCGCCCGACTTGCTTCAGTAGCTGGCGTCCGAATGGGCTGAGAGGTGCCATTTCGACCGGCATCTTATGGGACTTAAATGGGAGAAGTAGCGGAGTCTGGTCCCGCTTGTGCCAAATGGCTAAAACCGTTATAGCTCACGACCTTGCCAAATTTTCACTTCGGGCTGGCGTTGCAGACACGCGCGTTAAACGTTGGAAAGACGAAGTCGATTCCGACGCTCAATATCGCTTACGTCCGACAACTTGCGGGGCAGCGGGCCTGAACCGCTTCGATGCGGCAGATACAGTTTCGAACGCGCTGGAGTCCGCCGAGAGAAATGGGGAAGTAGGCCCCGTTTTTAATGCTTCAAATGGCACAGCGGATTGTTATTGATATTTTGCCAGGTCAGCCTGATTTTAGCAGTTCATCTGTTCACTTCTCCGCATGCCAGCCAGACATCTGAGGGAGGCGGTAGGGGCACACGCGGCCGCCTAGGGCGAGTTCTCAACAGAAGATGGCGGAGAAGAGGGGGAGGATACCAGCCGCTGATAGGATTTGCCAGTGGTCAGCCTGATCTTAGAAAATACACTCTTCCTCCATGCCACATACAGCCCAAGGCCTGCCAAGGGCTGAGTGGCAGGCAGAGGACAGCCCACGGATTTGCCTTAGAGAAGACGGTGCAGTGAGGGGGGAGGGGATTCAGTGCCGCCAGATATATTTATTAGGGTCGCCTGATTTTAGGTAACATCCAGCCCGGCTTCAGCCAGCCAGGCGACATCACGCCGGGCGCTTTAGGGCAGTCATGACGGGCAGCGCCGCTGGGTTAATCCGCCAGTTCGGCAAGAAGACGGCCGAGTGAGGGGGAGGGATTGAGCGAGCGTGAGGCGGCCGCAGCAGCAAGGCCACTATAATACCGCAGTCGCCGCAAAGGATTTATCGCTGCCGGGTGGGAATTAAGATAGCCGCCGCCCGCCGCTGGGGCTTGGCTCACTTCTGGGGGACCGGGCTTTCGCCGGGCAACGGCGGGCTGGCCAGCCGCTTAGCTCGATTCTGATGAGAGGCGCTTCAGTCATAATCCAGACTAGCACTGGCTTAACTGCGATGACACCGTGCGAATCAACGTTCCGCCAGGTTGAATTATTACGACCGCTATCAAGGGTAAAATTGGCCCACGACGGTAAACTCAGCTCACGCTCTCGCGGGTGAACAACACTTGGAATTCTGCTTCACAATGATAGAAGAGTCGACATCGGCGATCAAAACGCTATGACGCTTACAAGCCACAGTTATCTCCTGCGGTAACTTTTCGACACTTCTAGCTTCAATCGGTCTAAAGCGATCGATGAGGCTCACGCCACGCCGCAATCGATAGAATAAACGAGCTTATTCTTTG
>JASUUG010001197.1:35000-97296 GCA_030449905.1 Luvunga scandens
AGCCCTCTCCCGAGCGGCATCGAGGACTTGCTCAAGAAGCCGGCATCAGGGCCACCTCACCCGCGCGGCATGCAGCCCGCGCCCCGCGGGAAGGCCACCCCGTCCGCAAGGCCACGCTGGCCGCGCCGAGCGGCATGCAGCCAACGCTGCCTGCAGCCCCGCTCGCGGCACGCGGTGCTTCCCCTGCAGGCAGCTTCCTTCCATGCGAGAAGTGGCCACGCCGCTTCCGGCTTAGCTGCCGCCGTTCCATGCGGGAGATGGGGCGACGGGCGCTTGCCGGATGCTGGTGTCGGCCTCGGTCTTGCGAGAAACTATCACGGGCCACCCGCAAGCGCCCGTCCGACTTGTTTGGAAGTAAGCGGCGTCCGAATGGGCTGAAAATTTAGGAGGTGCCGTATTTCGACCGAAGGTATCTTATGGGACTTAAATGTGGGAGAAGTAGCGCGGGAGCTCTGGGTCCCATTTTTTGTGCCAAAATGGCCAAAAACCGTGTGCTATAGCTCACGAATCTTGGCCAAATTTCGAATTTTCGGGGCGGTGCTGGATTTTGGGCTGGTGTTGTAGACACGTGCGACAGTTAAACGTTGGAAAAGACGGAAGTCGATTCCGACGTCCGAATATCGTTTTATGGCCGATTTACCGAACTTGCGGGGGTACGAAAAGGGCCCGAAACCCTCGCGCGAAGTGGTCCGATTGTGGCAGAAGTGGGCCAGTGGCCTCCGAACGGCGCGGGTATTGTTTTCCGCTCGAGGAAATGGGGAAAATACCGGAGTAGGCCCTGGCCCAATTTTTCCGCCCAAAATGGGCAGAATCCGTGGGCTATGGCACAGGGATTGTGCCATCCGCTTGGATTTTGCCAAGGGTCAGCCTGATTTTAGAAAAGTAAGTCCATTCCGAGCCCCACCCTCCCAGTACGGCCAGGCCAGGACATCACAAGCCTTGAGTGAGGGCGGTCCGTGCAGGCAGGCGTGCCGCGCGGGGCTTGCCTAGGGCGAGTTCCGAACAAGAGAAGATGGCGTGAGAAGAGGGGGAGGGACTTTGTACCAGCCGCTTGGATAGATTTTGCCAAGGGTCAGCCTGATTTTAGAAAATAAAGTACATTCCTAGCCTCCCTCTGCGGCCATGCCAGGCCATCACAAGGCGCGGGGCGCCTTGAGCGAGGGCGGTCCGTGCAGGCAGGCGTGCCATAGCCCACGGATTTTGCCAGTTCCCAACGAGAGAAGACGGTGCGCAGTGAGGGGGGGAGGGACTTTGTGCCAGCCGCTTAGATATATTTTACTAAGGGTCGGCCTGATTTTAGAATGGGACAGCTTGTGATGGAGCTTCTGTTCTAGCTAACAGGGTTGAATTTTGAGTGCCTTCACCTTCAAACAAGCTTATTGGCTGATGATGAGTTGCTTGTTTGAGTAAACTGGAGGTAAAGGTTTTTACAGAAGCACTCAGATCAGCTGTTGGTTCCTTCTAATCCTCTTCGGCTGATTCTGTTCAGCCATAGGGTTGGGAACAGTATGCTTGTTTCCATTATTCTGCTGTGACTCAGCATTGGAACCAGTGATTTTGTATCAGCTCCAAGCAGTGGGTTTTGGAACCAGTTGATTTGTATCAACTTTCCTCTCTTTTCTTTGGCTTTATTTGCTGAATCTGGTTTCTAAGCATCTTGGGTGAATATTGGGAACCAAGTTGGTAATTTTCTATAAATCTTATTATTCCTCTCAGAGCAGCTATTTCACTCTTTGTGGCATCATTCTGTAAGAAACAGATTTATGGAACAGATGAACATTACTAAATTATTACCTCAGAGTCTAGAAAGAACAACGTGACAACATGACATGAGACAGAAGTACCTGCGCTTTAAACGAGTTTTCCCTTTCTGCGGATCTCTTTGCAACCTTCTTGGCATACTTTGCATGGCCTTTCAGAAAGGGGCACTGGAGGGAACTGATCAAATCAATTCAAATTCATATATAAATCTAACAGCTTCAAGTCGCCTATTCTTAGCAATAAGTTCTTGGATATAGTCTGTCACAAGCAAAACATAACTGCAGTTGGTATCAGACTATTTCAAAGGATTACAGAAGACAATACCAGATAAAAGTAAACTTCTGCCTCATAACTTCAAAACTAAAGACAATGACATCAATCCATCTCCTATTATATATTCTGTAAAAATCTATTCCCCAACACACACATTTTGTTCTTAATCTCCTAAGTATAACATACAGGAGAAATCACAATACTAATAACTCCTAAGATAAATTCAAGCCAAAATAAGCAGAAAGTATTACAGACTGACAGCCTACAGTTGCACAGAATCCAAACTGTTAGTATCATAACATCTCATTAAATGTCTGAGCATCAGCACCTATCACAAATGGCAGTGAGGCCTACAGCAATTAACATCTTTTAATGTGAACAGATTTCAGAAATAACAGAGAACAAAAGACATACAATTTGAGCATTTATGTGCAAATTTCAGCAACGTTCCTAACATGACCAATCCAACTCAGCAAGTTTCAAATTTCAGGGTTTCATCCATTTCATCCCCATAATATAAAGAAAATAGATTGAGAAACTGTGAAAAGTATGCAATTGCTTAAGCTCAAGTGAAGACGGCTAAAATCACTTTGAAGGTGGACAGTTCCTCTCTCACCATAAGCCCAACATGAAATAAAGGAGACACAAATATCCCAAACATACTTATGGCCACCCAAACTTCTGTAATGTCACCTTTAACATAAATCCAAACACTTTTTTTCAAGAACAACCACTCTACGGAAATAATGTGCAAATAAGCTACAAATGATCCCCACCAAATTACCAATTGATCCTAGAAATTGACAAAATTAACACAGAAACCCACTAACTTCCAATTACTTCTGCCTATCTAGTGTTTTCCAATATAAGTCCTTTTGCTACAAACAATGCACGTTCAAAAACTAAGATTCCTCTTACTTTTGCAGATTGAATATCCTACAAATACATGAATGAAGGTTTAGGAAAACAAATTAACAGCCAAGAGATAATCAAAGAATCTGTGAAACTGCTATACACCAAAGTCAGACTAAAACCACAATACTAATAGGCAAGGAAGAGTAGAATCTAGTTCCAAACAGTGAAAAAGTTTATCATCGATATCTAGCAATTAAGTTTTATCATTACACAACCGCTTGCAGAAACATCAGATTCAGGCTTTCATCTATCAAAATCGATTTCTTATCTATGAATCCCAAATATATCACAATATTTGAGCTCCTATGGAACTAGAAAATGAAGTAAAGAAGGGCAGGAGTGCAAGCATCTGAATAGAAACAAACTCCTACAAAACTTTAGCACATCTGCAACCTTCCCAACAAGACTAATGCCAAATTTCAATACAAAGTTTGCCATGAACTTTAAAAGTACCAAGGATTCCCTAGCAACTGATCACTGCTTCAAAACCAATCTACCAATTATTCACATGAACCAAAGATTTCCACCTCGACAAAACTTTAACTCGAAGGATACAAGATAGGAAAAAACAGCTACAAAAAATACTAACAAAACCTTACCAGGAGCCTTATCAGCAAAACCAAGAGCTCTAAACAACCCAGGGGCCTGTTTGCGCGATGAAACACAATTGAAAAGCTTCAAAATTTCATCAAAACCAAATTCACCTACCAACTGAAAATCAATCAAAAGTAGCAAAACCCCAGAACCTCCAAAAATCTCTTCATCACTTTCCCTCGCCACTCAACAGCCAATCGCCTGGCTCCTCCCTCACTTCGTTCGCCACGTCATCAACTTCCCCTCACTCACCCTCCCAAATTCCTCCAACACCACCACACAACTCCACCTTATTTCAGTACCCGCCAGCGAATAAAACTCCTTCAATGCATCAAGAACAAGCTTCCCTGGCTCATCAACGGCCTTAAAGAGCTTAAATAAATAATCTTGCAAGAATCCATGATCCTGTACATGCTCTTTTACGTACAAAATCAATTCTTTCCATTTTTTACAGAAATTTCACAGGTTTTTGCTTGTTTTGTTTTCTGGGTTAGCTACATTTTAAAGGAAAAAATTATCTTGCTTAGTGGGTTTGTGTCGTTTTTGGATGGTTTTGCTGGTGGGGTTTTGTTGGAGCTTTGATTCGATTTCAGAGTGAATGAAGCGGAGATGGTCTTCGAGGTCTTGCCATTGAGGGTAAAATTGGCAACCTTACAGGCGTGGGATTTGAGCAGCTTGAAGGCTTTACGGAGTTTTGGTTTCTGGGTTGATTCAAGAATATGATGAAAAGAAGGAAGAGGAGAAGATAACATTTATGTTGATTGATTGACAGGGAATGAGAAACGAAACGCTTGACTGATAACTGTGGAGTCTGAGGTCACCACGCCTCGTTTGAAGCCGATGGAGAACAAGAAGAAGAGGAAGAGGACAGTTTATTTAATTTTTTTAAATTTACTTGTTTAAAAAACCTCAAATCCCCTAAATAAATAGTTTTTGGAATATTTTAGGAAGCTTGTAGTTTGCGCTGATATGGTGATATCCCAGTTCACTTAATAAAATTTTTTATTAGTATAATCCCTTTCAAAATAAAAATAATAAGAATAATTATTTGTACAAGTCATCTTATACAATCACAAACTTTATTCTGCAGTTATTTTTATAATTTATATTTTCCTCTTACTTTTGCATCTCGAGTTTTTATTTTGATGAGTATCAAAAGCAGAATATAAATATCTACCATAAACAAAATCAGTATATAATGATTGAAGAGTAACACAATGAGATACCGATAATTATTAAACTATTTTTAAAATGAAAATGTAAACTGGGGATTGTTGAAAATAATTAAAATCAATTTAAATTAATAAGAATGAATTTAAAGGTGTAATTCAAAATGAAAAGCTACAGTTGAAGGCTTAATTAACTGTTTTTGATTCGACATCGACGATTATCGATACAAATTTATAAACGTCGTTATTCTTTATGAGATCAAGAGCAATTTCATCGGACATTTCTAATACCATGCGTCTATAAGCGGTGTGGTCGAACTAGGAATGTGTAATTGGTTATTTCACTGTCAAATCACGGCAATCCAGGCTCGATCAAAGATTTAATGAATCGATGTACCAAAAAACTAGAGAGACCTAAATCCGAATTAACAAACGACAATGGTCGCTCATTTAAATTAGATTATTTATTCCCATAACACAACGCACTGCTCATTATTTTCCACAAACATCAAAAATCTTGTCATACGATGAATCTTTGATTGATAGTAGATTAAATTGATAATTAAATATACCAATTATCTAATTAACAAACATAATCGTAATGATAATTGAAGAATAAACAAATACCCAAAAAGTAATAAAACAATTCCATGTAAAGATCTCATACAAAGAATGGTACCAATCAAACGTGCCTTCACAACCTTCAAAGGTGAGTTTAGTTCGTTGAAAAAAAGAGAAAACGCTAAAAATATGAAAACAAATAAAATAACTAATTCTAATTCGGTTTTTTTTCATCATTTTTTATCTCCTTTTAGCTTCTCCTAAAAAGGATAAAGATAAAAATATCTAAAATCTTATCTAAAACTTACAAAAGAGTAATAAAAAGATAAAACACATTAAAAATAAAAAACGTCGAGTCAAGAAGTTAAAGATGCGCCTGACTTTATCAACAAACTTCTTCGAAATCGAGAATTTATCCAAGAGTCGATTAAATCCTCAAACATCATCTTCAGAAATTTCGATTTAGCACCAATCAGATAAATTCACCTATAAAAATAAAACAAGCAAAATCGCAAATCCTGCTGGGGTGTAAAACATTGATATTAAAGGGAGTAAGCAATCTGAAAACTAAAAGGCATGTTCACTATAACAAATTCTTGACACCAAGATAACGTCATTCTCAAGATATAACTCAAGAATAATCCCAAATCTTCCCTCAATTCTCATTCCAACTCATCCAAAAATGATGTTGCATGTTAGCACACCTCAAGGATTTAAGTCAATCAACATTCATTGAGATGATTTCAAAGATAGAATGCTCAAAAGCTAGCATAAAGTCAACTCAACCACCAAGACAATCTTTCAAAATCCAATCAATAAATTTAATAGCCCCCATTGATTTCACCCCATGCACTCAAAGTGTTTAGGAGTATCATTTATGACTCAAATCAAATCAAAGAATGCTATTCTATCAAACGTTTATATATCACATCTCAATCACAAAATACGAATTAAATATAAAAAATCTAAGTGGGGTCTTTGTAATGAGGCTAAATGGATTGAATGAAAAAAAGTATGGAATAAAAAGAGATCAAACGAGAAGAATGAACCTATCGAATTTAACCTTATGAAATGAAAATATTTATTCTTTCTTAGTCGTCAAGAGTTTTTTTTTTTAATGGGGTTTTTTTCATCTTTTTTTTTTTTTCGATGAATCTTGCACACAATTTAATTCAAGCATAATGCACCTGATGTAATTGAGAAACTTTTATTCAAGGTAGCAAAAAAAGCCGACAAAATATACGCAAACAATGAGTTCAAAAATCTCCTCAAACTAACGCTAAAAAAATAGGTAAATGAGTAAGTAGATGTAGAAGAAGTAGATGGTTAAGGATCAAACAAAGGTAACAAATTAAAACAAATAAAGATCTTGAGTGGAGCAAAGAAAAGAAATGTGAAAATAGAAAAATGGAAAGAGCCACTTTATCATTTTAATGATAAAACTCAGAATGCCATCTTTACAAAACACACGATAATAAAACAAATTCTCAACAGACAAACTCAAGACGTGATATTATTCACTCAAAAAAAATAATTAGAAGCGAAGTAGTTGCTTCATAAGCTCAAATCCTCTCAAAGTTGGTGAATTTGCCATCAAATCATATTAACTCATCAAATGAATCAACTATCAATAGTGGTGAGTTATTCATTTAAGAACAAAGACCAAGCCCAATCAAAACTCAGATCTATTCATGCATCTCAACTCACATCCAAGAAAAATAACACTAACTCCAAAATCATTCAAGAATGAGCAGCAGTGAAACAAAAATGACTTCACAGAAGAAGAAAATAAAATAAAAATGACACAACCAAGCTAATGCTATTCAAAATTATCTCAAAAACAACAAATAACATCCAAACAATAATATTGCGAAAATCGCTCCCCCACGATTTAAACATACATTGTCCTAATGTATGATAAATCATGATTCACATAACTGAAATAAAGCATAGGGACAAAGATTGAAAGCGAAAGAAAACGCCCTCAATTGTCCACATATCGCCTACGGGCTTAGCGGAAATGGTGGGTGGAATGAAGAAATTGGCCGTCGCGAGCGTTGTGGCTAAAGATCCGCGTGGATGGCGATGACTTGTGATAGGCTGAAGCTCGTGGCGGGCTGTCGAACTTTGGAGCAATGAGAGTGGTTGTCATGGCTGGCCGAACTTGATCAAGTGGCTTGTCTCGATGATTGCGGATCATGCGGTCGCGCTTTGAATTGCAACGTGGAAATGGGTAGTGAATATCGTTCTTTGCAAAAATTATGGGTCAGTTGCCAGGTCGCTGGATCCCATTTGGTTGGTGATTCTTTATGGCCGGGCCGATCGTGGCTGCGATTGACCTCGTTCTTTGCAGATTCTTCGGAAAGGATTCAGCCGGTTGCTAGAACGGATCTAACGTTGGTCGGAGCTTCGTGAATCGGTCAGGCCGGGGCGTGAATCCAGAAGCGATTCAGGGAGCGTATACGACGGTCGAGAGTTGGCACGTGGGCGTTGGATCGTGGTCGGGCCAGTGAAGTCGCCGGGTTGGTCAGAGGATTAATGGCGCAGCGGCTTGATGGGTCTTGGATCTGACACATTGTTTGAAATTTAAAACACAAAATCATTTTTACTAAATAAAAAAGAATAAAATTAAAATAAAACTACAAAATAAAAGTTAAAATAAACACTTAAAACTCCAAAAATTACAGAGAAGAACTTTTTATTAAAACACATGGGCAAGCCTAATAACTGCATCAGAATAATTAAAGTGGATAGTTTTATTAGTTAAGGCATTACGCCTTAACCAAAAATTTCTTCCCCAAAATAAGTATGAACATTTAAACAATCTAAAACAAAACCAAAACAAAAATGCACAAAAATTTAAAATAAATATTAAAAACTTTGGGTTACCTCCCAAAAAGTCGTCTTTTGTTTTTACGTATGTTTTTGGCTGCATATTAAATTCTAATCTCTATAAATGGGACTCTCAAGAGCCACTTCCTCCGCAATATTCTTTGAAAACCTTCATAAAAGCGTTTTTAATACCACCATTAACTTAAAAATTTTGTCGGAGGTCAAACCTGCAATCTCATTTGACGTACGAGGAAAAAACATTAGTAAACAATAAAGGTCTAACCCATCGAGAGCGTAATTTTACCAGAAAATGTTTAAGTTTAGAAATGAAAAAGAGAACTTTTTGACCAGCAAAACTTTTTTCTCAAATCATTTTGTCATGAAAATGTTTTAATCCTTCTCCTTGTAAAGTCGTTGAACTCTGTGATGACTGCATTTCAAATCTCTTCCAACTCTTGCAATTAAATTTAAAACAAACTCTTTCATCCTTTACAACTGATACTGACTTTTTTGTTGGAAGCAATTACCAATGAATGTCAACGTCAAATCAAAAACTCCCTATACTAAAGGATCAATAACATTCATTAAAATACCGATTTTGCTTATCCCTAGGATATTTCATGGAATCATTAAATATTGAACCTATAACCTTTCCATCAAATTCCATAGTAATAATCTCTTTTATGTGACATCCATTTTAGTTCTGTGATGCTTAAGAAAAGGATTGCAACAAAATTGGAATGATTAGAAGAATTATCCTCTTCCATATCAAGTACATAAAAATCAATGGTGAAAACCAATTCATTAACTTGTCTTAGACATCTTCTTATCATTTTGCATTCAGATGCATTAGACCAACGGTTAGTTGAATTATCACGCTTTCTTTCAATGGACCAACATTCAAAGATGAATAAATGGAATGAGGCATGACATTGGCAAGCTCCAGATCAACATAGCCTTCAACTTTAACACTACCAATTTTGTAGAGGATAACAAACACTTTTCACCAGTGAGATCTTTGTCAGCACAATTGTTGCTATTAAGCGTATCATGCTTCTTGATCAATTCCCTGCTTGGTAAGGGTCTTGTTCACTAACACACCTCCACTAAGTGGCATCTATCATACTCCATCCATCAATGACAACTGTGAAAAGTATTGAATAAAGAGTTGACTAGGAAATTTGACGCCGAGGACAAACCTACTCTAACAAAATTGTGAGATGATGATTGAAGCCAAGGTCGTGTCCACGAGATTGGTGAATTATTAAATCCTTTTTAAAATAAAAATGTAAAATTGGGGGATTGTTGACAATAATGAAAATCAATTTAAATTAATAAGAATACAAATTAAAGGTGTAATTCAAAATGGGAAAACTCTGGTTGAAGGAGTTAATTCAGCTTTGATTCGACTATCGATCATCGATACAACTATAAATCATTACTCGCTATGAATAGACCTAGGTTATAGCTATTGAGACACTCTAATAATAGCCAATCTCTCCTTAATTAGTCGATAATCAAGGTATGACCGTTGGTTATTTCCTAATCAATAGACAATCCTAGATACGATCATAAGATTTAATCAATGACAATTAAAAACTAGGGAGACCCAAATCCTAATTAACAAACGATACGATGGTTCATTTAAATTAGATTATTTATTCCCATAACACAACGCACCGCTATGTTATTTGCACACAAACATCAAAATCTTCATACGATGAATCTTTCAATTGGCACTAGACTAAGTTGATAATTAAATAGTGGCCAATTATCTAATTAACAAACATAATCATGACAATAATTCAAAGAATAAACAAATACCCAAAAAGTAATAAAACAATTAAAAGCACAAGAAAGATCTCACAAAGAATGGTGAATCAATGCTTCATTAACCTTCAAACTTAAAAATAAATTTAGTTCCTCATGGAGAAAAAAGAGAAAACCCTAAAAAGATAAAAAATTAATAATCCAATTCTAATTCCAATCTCCCTAATCCTTCTTTATCTCCCCTTTTTATAGTTTTCTTAAAAGGGATAAAGATAAAAATATCTAAAATATTATCTCAAATTACAAGAGTAGTAAAAATATAAAACACGTTTAAAAAGAAATAAAAACGTCAAGTCCGCAATTGATAGCACGCGCCCACGCCTTATCAACAAACTTCTTCTATAATCGACTGTCACGTGCCCACACCTTATCGACAAACTTCTTCTGAAATTAATTTATCCAGAAGTTATTTTATCCTCAAACATCATCTTGTAGCTCAATTTAGCATTAATCAATAGAATTGCACCTACAAAAATAAAACACAAGTAAATCACAACTATTAAGTGCAAAACATTGATATTAAAGGGATTAAACAATGTAAAACTAGTGCATGAAATGCACTATAACACTTACTCTTCTTTACATAGACACGTTTCAAAACCTAATTTTAATGGAAAATTTCATGTACCCCTTAAGTTTTCTTTTATTGCAATTTATGTGGGCTTTGGGCCAACTACATGAGTTGAACCCAACAAATTCAAAGAGAAAATGTGAAAGATGTCAATTATGGCTAGACTGCGTTGTGGCTAACAATAAGATATATGTGGACATAAGATCTGCAAATGAGAGCTGCCAACGAGCTATGTACTGTTTTTATGTGACAGGCTATGTACTCTATTTTTATGGTCTTTCTTTTGTGGTTGTTTGACAAACCGTAATGTGAATTTCTATCTAATGAGCAGCCTAATACTTTAAGTTAGTTTGGGATTGTTGATTTATCTATGATGTTTAGTATCCAAAATGCTCTGATGCCATACACAAGATCACCACTCTTTGACATAAGATCCTTTCAGGATTGTTGAACAAACCCCTCTAAACAATCCCAAAGGAGCTGATGATGATCAAACTCTAGCCCTGGAGAGAGAAGACTTGAAGGAGACACCAACATTAAGGCTCATTTGGAAAATGGCGTTATGAGGATTGCGGTGCCAAAGCTTGCTGTGGAGAAGAGGAGGCAGCCCAAGGTTATTGATATTAATGAAGAGCCTGCAGGTAATTCTTCCTGTGAAGATATTAAGGCCAGCAAGGCTCAAATGTAATTGATTTTAGAAAGAAGTGTTTGCTTTGCTTAATGCGCTGTTTGTTTCTGATGAGAATGACTTACATGTATAAATCAGTGGTGTGTAATTGTGTGTGCACAAACAAAATTGATCACTTCTTTCATATTAATACTCATTAATTTCAACCTTATTTTATGTTGATGCACAATCTAACTTAGCAAAAATAATATTCAAATAGTCACAAAATTTTTTTAATTAAAAAAAAATTATATATCGTAGCTAATTTTTCTTCTTCGTTACTCCAGGATCCAACTCCGTACCCCTATTTTTTTGTTGTTATTATGTCCAGTCGTTAGATTTTAATTACGTTAATCTAACGGTTGGGATTTGTAAATGAATAATGAAGTGGTATTTGGCTACCGTCCGAAGCCATTGCATCTAATTGGTTTTGTGATTTTTTGCTTTCTTCTCTGCAGTATGAAGCAAAGGTAACAGGAATACGTGTGAGTTCAGATTGGAGGTGAAATTGTTTTTTGGCATGCTAATCTAACCACTTTCGAATACGTTCATTCAAATATTAAAAGTACCAGTGTATGGATTTACGTTTTGCAAATTGTGGCAGGATAGCAAAATTGCAAATTGCTCATTCCCAACACGAACACCAATGACTCTTTTCCTTTAATTTTCTTCTTTGAATTTTCCTTTGATTAATCATTAGGAAAAACTGATTTTTTTTTCAGTCATGTGTAATCATGTGCCGTTAACATTTACATGGTTAATGTCATCCAAATCAAATGGTTGTTATTTATGAAAAGAGAATTGCTAGAAATTTTGTTAATCCACCATTGCAACAATATATTGCTATAAATTGCGTTGTTTCCCATATAACAAATATAATAAAATCTTGATAAATTAATAGCTCTGGGACCATGAATTAGTTTATTAAAATTTAATGAATATCAATTAATTGATAAATTATTAATTTATGAAAATATTGATTATTTTAGAAGAATATGATTACGTTTTTAGTATTACGTTTTATTTGAATAGTAGTTTTCTATTAAGAAGATTTTTGAATAGTTAGCTGCTTTATAACAATAAGACTATTGTACAGTTTTTATTTTTTCATGTTAAAGATGATAATTTTACTATACAAACCGTTTCAAACAAAGAAGTAGATGATACTGACATAGAATAATTTTTTGTCGTAGAACAACCATACCAACTAGGATTTCTTTTTGCAATACCAAAGTCAAAGATGAGATTCAAGTGGAAATTAATTTTAAAAAGAAGCAAACAATGCTAAGAACATATTTTACACAAGCTATATAGACATATCATATGGATTTTGTTTTTATACTAGGCAATTAGTAATTTATATAATAATATATTTCCTTTAAAATATAGTATTTGAATTTGAAATTATTTTTACAAAAATTTAATATCACAATAATAGTCATGATTCGATTGGTTTTAGTTTTATAAGAAAAAGGTTGGGAAAATAGACAAACAGTGAAGGCACAAGTTTAGCGGAGCCAACAATCAGGGGAAAGTGAATTACTGTCCTTCAGCCCATTAACAATCACAGTTTCGTATGTACATTCTTGTCAATTCATGTCATATACTAGAATCTTTTGGGTTTTGCTGCGTCAATTCTTTGGTGTTTATCTTGTTTTATTATTTTATGACGCAAGAGTCTTGGCAGCGATTCATCTGGAATATGCAAACAGCACTTGCATTTGTTTTTTTTTTTTTTTTTGAAGTTTGTGTTTTAAATTTATACATGGGTTGAGATTGGTTTGGGTTTGCATTTGGTTCCCCTGTGTAGCAAGGTTTGTGTTTGAAAGTGTCTTGTCTGACAGAAAAGTAAGCTGAGCAAAGATTGACATTGTGGACGCCTGAAAAGTTGACATTGTGGGAAGCTGAGCAAAGATTGGGTGCGTTTGGTATATATATATGCATATCTTTTTTTTAAATAATCAATACTGTTTAGAAAATTGTGTTTTCAGGTTGAAAAACGTATTTGATAATTAGTGAGGACATTGCTGATATCGTTTAGCAGATGCGCTGTCTTTCTGAAATGCGATTTTAAAATTTTTCTAATTTAAAAGTTGGTGACGGCTTTTATTTTTGAAAACGAAAATAAATATATAAAAAAAAAGGTCTTTGGCAAGTAGTTTATAACATGTAATTTTGGAAACGAAAGAAAAAAAAATTATTTTCAAAACTATATATCTATGAGATAGAAAATAATAGTTTGTTGATTTTGAGAATTTTGAAAACCGCATTTACAAGAAAAATACTAACTTTTTCTTGTTCATTTCTTTATATTTTGCTTATAGTTGAAACACAGTACCAAATGCGTTCCCCTATTTCATTCAATTTTGAAAAACTATTTTCAGTAAAAGCTACTAAATGGATTAGCAATTCGTGAAGTACATGAGAGCCCCTTGTTCTATGCATTGTTTACAATCAAACATAATAAAATACGAGAGTTTTTGGTATTAAAAAATATTAAAAAAATCACTTTTGACTAATAGAGAAGTCAGACTGAACAAGTACTTAATCAAGATTTATTCTCAGCTAATACAAGATAGCATCCTTAACATAAATGTCGTGGATAATGTTAGACACCTAAATTGTATCCCAAAATTTTATCCAAAATTATGTGATATGAAATAAAATTTTAGCATGTCTACCACTATAAACTATTTACATACTAATTTACAAAAACATAATTAAAGACTTTATGCTCACAACAAAGTAATATTTATTGTTCACGGATGAAAAATTATATTTTGGCAACAGCTAAATCAATTTTTTTTCAACATTTTTTAATTTCTGCTTTATAAAAAAATGCAAATGAAATGTTTCCGTTCAAGAATATTATTGGGAAGCCAAGAAATAGCAAAAGGAAAAAACAAATTCGCTTTCTCCTCAGACGTCACGAGACAGTGGAAGAAATGTAATTAGTTAGGGAACTTTTAGGGGTCTTAATGCTAAAATAATCTGAATAATTTAAAACAATCTATCTGCCTAAGTCCTGAAGGGATAGACTGGGGGATTTCAATGCACCATATTCCGAAATTGAAACTAACCTTAGTTGGGATGGCAAAACAGCCTCTATTTTTTACTATAATACAAAATGGCAAGTTGAGCCAATTCAAGGAACTCCCCTATTTTTTATTGACACATACATAATCCGAACAATTTATAATTAAATAATCCACTCAAAATCTCCTTTAGTCGAACCCCCATTTCTGTGGTTTAATAAAATATTACAAAAGTGCTGCATACAATGAAATTAACATATTTAGCTTGTGAGATTGCCATTTTATATATTGGAAAAGAAATTGATGCAAGAAACTAAAAATTAATTGACACTAGATCAAGTTGGATTGTTAGTTGTAATTATGATGAGAATATAATCTTTATCTTTTAATTATCATCTAGCCAATGGATGTGCACTTTCATTTGTTTCCATCACTGAAGAGTAAAGTGGCTCGATTGAAAAGTATCACACGATAGAAACTCAATTTGATCGCCCAAGCATACCATGCTATATGTAGCGTAAAAGTGCAATAACATTGAGCATTCAAGTAGTTAGCTCATACTAGTTAATTTATAGGATTGTTAGTTCTTTTGATTAACTAAAAGAGAAAAAATTGGACAATCACGAAAACAACAACAATTTACTCCTATAAACAACATAACAAATGCATTCCATATTGCAAGTCTTTTTATGGTTTTAATTAAAAGAGAAAATGCGAAGGACATGTTGTATATAATTGTTATAGTGCATTTCATGCACTAGTTTTGCATTGTTTAATCCCTTTCATATCAATGTTTTGCACTTAATAGTTGTAATTTACTTGTGTTTTATTTTTGTAGGTGCAATTCTATTGATTAGTGCTAAATTGAGCTACAAGATTATGTTTGAGGATAAAATGACTTCTTGGATAAATTCTTAATTTCAGAAGAAGTTTGTCGATAAGGTGTGGGCATGTGACAGTCGATTCCAAAGAAGTTTATTGATAAGGCGTGGGTGCGTGCTATCAATGGCAGACTTGACGTTTTTATTTTTTTTTAAACGTGTTTTATATTTTTATGACTCTTGTAATTTGAGATAATATTTGAGATAATATTTTAAATATTTTTATCTTTATCCTTTTTAAGAAAACTATAAAAAAGGGGAGATAAAGAAGGAGATTAGAATTAGAATTGGATTATTAATTGTTTTTATCTTTTTTAGGATTTTCTCTTTTTCTCCATGAGGAACTAAACTTATTTTTTTGGTTGAAGGTTAATGAAGCTTTGATTCACCAATATTGTGGATCTTTCTTGTGCTTTTAATTGTTTTATTGCTTTTTTGGGTATTTGTTTATTCTCTGAATTATTGTCATGATTATCTTTGTTAATTAGATAATTGGCCACTATTTAATTATCAATTTAATCTACTGCCAATTGAAAGATTCATCGTATGAAGATTTTGATGTTTGTGGCAAATAACATAGCAGTGCGTTGTGTTATGAGAATAAATAATCTAATTTAAATGAACCATCGTATGCGTTTGTTAATTAGGATTTGGGTCTCTCTAGTTTTTTAGGCTGTCAATTGATTAAATCTTATGATCGTATCTAGGATTGTCTATTGATTAGGGAAATAACCAACTGTCGTACCTTGGTTATCGACTAATTAAGGAGAGATTGACTATTAGAGTGTCTCAGTAGCTATAACCGGTCTATTCATAAGCAGTAATGATTTATAGTTATATCGATGATCAGTAGTCGAATCAAAGCTGAATTAATTCCTTCAACCAGAGTTTTCCCATTTTGAATTACACCTTTAATTTGCATTCTTATTAATTTAAATTGATTTTCATTATTGTTAACAATCCCCCAATTTTACATTTTTATTTTAAAAAGGATTTAATAATTACAAATCTCTGTGGACACAACCCTGCTCAATCACTATATACAATTTTGTTAGAGTAGGTATTTATATTTGCTGGCTTTGACACCCATCAAATTTTGGAGCCGTTGCCGGGGATTGGTGTCATTTATTTAATCCTTTTTACGTTTTACTTGGTTTATGGTTCGTTCTTCTCGTACAGGTACACTTTCGTTTGATCCTGAAATTGAGAAGACAGCTCGCCGGCTGAGACAACAGGCCAAGCGAGATAAGCAACGATCCTCGTCACCTTTGTTTTCTGAAACAAATACAGTGTTTGATTTGGTTGAACAAGTTATGGATAGAGTTGTGCCTGCAGAAAGAACTCTTAGAGAGTTAGCTGAACCAGATCTGAATCAGCAACCGCTCTGTATTCAATATGCGGATCTGGAGGTAAACTTTGAACTAAAATCTGGTCTTATTCATTTATTACCCAAGTTTCATGGTTTTGCAGGTGAAGATCCTCATAAACATCTCAAGGAGTTTCATGTTGTGTGTTCAAGCATGAGGCCTCAAGGTGTAACTGAAGAGCAGATTAAGCTGCGAGCTTTTCCTTTCTCTTTAGATGGGCTAGCTAAAGATTGGCTGTATTATTTACGTCCTGGATCGATTACAACGTGGAATGATTTGAAGAAGCAGTTCCTCGAAAAATATTTTCCTGCTTCAAGAGCTGCCAACATTAGAAAAGATATTTGTGGTATCAGACAACTTCCTGGGGAGACTTTGTATGAGTATTGGCCCGATTCAAACAATTGTGTGGCAGTTGTCCTCAACATCAGATTTCTGATCAACTTCTTATTCAATACTTTTACGAAGGATTGTCATTGATGGATAGGAGTATGATAGATGCTGCTAGTGGAGGTGTGTTAGTAAACAAGACCCCTACTCAAGCAAGGGAGTTGATTTCAAACATGGCTGCCAATGCGCAACAATTTGGTAATAGACAAGATCTCACTTCAAGGAAAATGAGTGAGGTAAGTACTTCTTCTATTGATCAATGTTTAGATAAACTTACCTCTCTTATGGAAACGTTTGTTGTAGGTAATGTGCAACAGGTGAAGACATGTGGCATTTGTTCTAATATGGGTCATTCAACTGATTTGTGTCCTACACTTCAAGAAGAACCTTTTGAACAAGCCAATGCAGTTGGAGGATTTCCGGGCATGCCTCAAAGGAGATATGATCCTTATGCACAAACGTATAACCCAAGATGGAAGGATCATCCCAACTTCAGCTATGGAGTTAGGCCGTCGGGATTTCCACAACAATACCCACCAAGACAACAATCTCAACCGGTTCCTCCTCAGTCAAACTCCAAATCAGGTACGTCTCTTGAAGAGATTGTTAAATCACTTGCAACTAACACTCAACAAATTCAGCAGGCAACTACAACAAGCATTCAAAATTTGGAGAACCAAATGAGCCAACTAGCGACTACAGTGAGCCGCTTAGAATCTCAAGTATCAGGGAGATTGCCTTCACAACCTGAGATGAATCCAAAGCAAAATGCTAGTGCTGTCATCCTTAGAAGTGGGAAGGAGTTGCAAGAGCCTAACAAGAAAGTGACAAAGCACTTGGAAAATGAGCTTGAGAAGGAGGAATTGATGCCTCAATCTCAAGATGCGCAGCCCAGCAAAACGAAACCCTTACCTGTGGTGATACCTCCTCTGTTTCCAAGTCGGTTTGCAAAATCCAAGAAGGAAGAACAAGAGAGAGACATCCTTGAGACATTTCGCAAGGTTGAGGTAAATATTCCTTTATTAGATGCTATAAAACAATACCTCGTTATGCTAAATTTCTTAAGGAACTTTGCACCTCCAAGAGGAAGTTGAGAGGAGATGAAAGAGTTCACATGGGGGAGAATGTTTCTGTCGTTCTCCAAAAGAAACTACCTCCTAAGTGCAAGGATTCAGGTATGTTTACTATCCCTTGCAAAATTGGTAGTGTTAGAGTTGAGAAGGCTATGTTAGATCTAGGAGCTTCTATTAATGTCATGCCTCGTTCTATTTATTCGTCTTTGAATGTTGGTCCATTAAAAGAAACTGGCGTGATAATTCAACTAGCTGATAGGTCTAATGCATATCCTGATGGGGTGTTAGAAGATGTTTTAGTACAAGTTAATGAGTTGATTTTTCCTGCTGATTTTTATGTACTTGATATGGAAAAGGATAACTTCTCTAATTCCGTCCCAATTTTGCTAGGAAGGCCCTTTCTTAAGACTGCTAGGACTAAAATGGATGTACATAAAGGAACTCTTACTATGGAATTTGATAGAGAAATTATAAAGTTCAATATGAATGATGCCATGAAATATCCTAGGGATGAGCAGTCTGTATTTTCTGTGGATGTTATTGATCCTTTAGTACAGGAAGTTTTTGATTTGGACATTAAAGATTCATTGGTAGTTGCTTTAAACAACATCTTGGGCCTTAAAGGATTGCAAAAGGATGAAAGAGAGTTTGTTTTAAATTCTGCATTGCAAGAGATAATCTTTGAATTAAATTCTTTGAGAACTTTAACTCCTAATGTGTCTTATATCGAATTACCTACCTCTCATGCAAAACTTCTTCCATCTATTTTGCAGGCACCGAAAATATGCAAAACTTCTTCCATCTATATTCCTGAATGTTGTTCTCATTCTCATATGCTGAGTTTTTTGCTGATTATAAATGCAAATCACCTAAATTAAATTTTCTTAGTCTTGTTCTTCATGTGAAATTCTACCTAATGGGTATTCTTTTTGTTGGTTTAAATTCTTCTCTTCTCTGTGAATTGTTGATTTCTAATATCTTGTATGCAAAGTTCGGAATTTCGGATCATGATAATCTTGATTTAGAACAGATTAAGTAACATGTGGCATTTTGCATTCTTGCAATGCCATTTCTTTTTATGGCAGCAGCATTCTTGATCATGCCATCACGATCAAATACTTTTGATTTGCTTAGTTTGCTTTTTGTTTCTGATATTTTCTTGGTATTGTGGGATATTGTTTCTCTCTTGATTTTCTATTTTTGTTGTTATGGGAATTGGAGATAGTGTACATGTTTGATGATGTAATAAAGTGCTTTTGATAAATCTCCCTGGTCGGTTTACTTCACTAACCATTAATGAGTAAATCCTGCCAATGAATTAATGATTAATTCCTAGTAGCGATCCTCAAGCTCTTGAACACAATTATGATAATAATTTCAAATTTATATATGCAAAAATAGATAACTCTCAAATATATTATTTGATCATCACAAAAACAACTATTCTCTCTAGTAAAACTCATAACAAATACATGGTCTATGTTGCAAGTCTTTTTAGGACTAAGTCAAACAGAGAATATGAAGGACATATAATTGAATTTTATCTATGATAAGGGGCTCTAAACAAATTCATACACGTATTGCAGTACCCATTACAAATTCATTTTTTTCTTCTTTTCCTCTGATCAACAGCTAATTACAGCCTTGAAATTTTATTTCATTTGGTTTTAGTTAATTCTCTGTAGAGTTGTGTTTTGTGCAAAAGTTTTGTTACATGAAATTGGTAAATGAAGAGAATTTTTAAAAGCATACATCAAAGTAATGATCAAACGGAAAAAAACAATATAAATATTGATTGTCACAAGTTATGTCCAATCATGCTATTTTAATAAAGAACACTCGAGCATTTATATATATTCAACTTACGAAATTAATTACAAAACAATCTTTTTCAAAGTCTGATGAAAAGATCATATCATAAGTACAAAGTTAGACTTCCCGATCAAGCAACTATCATAAGTACAAAGTTAGTCTTCCCAATCAAGCAACTATCTATCAAATTGTATATTGTGCTATCGTTGAGCTCTTTGCAAGATTAAGCTGTTGAGGAGAAGATATACTCTGTTTTTAAGTGACAAGCCATGTACTCTGTTTTTATGATCTTTCTCTTTGGACTTGTTGGGCAAACTATAATGTAAATTTCTATCTAATGGATATCCTAATCCTTTTAGTTAGTTTGGGATTGTTGTTTTAAATATGATGTTTGATATCCAAAATTCAGATGATGATAATCTTGGCAGTGCTTTTGTCAAATTTTCTTTTGTGTTGGTGTTGGTTTTGTGAAGTATCACAAAGGTGCCTAATATAGTAAAATTAACATTGAGCTCATGAGATTGCCGCTAGATATATTGAGAAAGAAATTAATACAAGAAATTGAAAATTAATTGACACCGAATCACATTTGATTGTTAGTTGTTAATTGCGATGGGAATATAATCTTGGTATTTTAATTATCATCTAGCCAACGCATGTGCACTAGTTTCATTTGTGTCTATCACCGAAAAGTAGAGTACTTGCTTGATTGAATAGTATCATATTACATCACAAAAACTTACTCAATTTTCATTGCCAACATTGAACATTCAGCTAACTTATACTAATTAATCAACACGACTAACAAGAAAAGTTGGATCTCGTCTTTTATTGGATATATCTGATCACTTTGAGCTCTCCAGCCTCCTAGGTTCCAATGGGGTCCTAAAACATCTTGGCGGAAATATTCTTCCTTCACATGCCGCAGTTATTTGTGGCCTTGTTAAAAATCAGGTGATTGTTTTTCATTATTGCGGCTACTTGACTCAATTATGCTATTGCAAGATGAGATTTCTATTTTGTCTGATTAAGCCATAAGATGGGTTTCAAGATTCATTCTGATTGGTTATCTGTTAGCTTTTTGTTTTTAAGAACTCCTTATTTATGGAAGCCAATTTCTTCTTTCCAAGTTTATTCAAATTTAGATGTAGCTTTTGTCGTCTCAGAAGAAGAGGCCATCTTCGAGGCCTTGTCTAAGACTGTGGAAGTACTAGAAGGGACTACTGCACTGATTGGTTAAAACTAGTATGGTTGTCTTTTTCATGAGTTTCTAATATCCAACGTCGATTAACTCTTCCATTTGAACATGAGAGTAATCAGATAGTTGATATTTATGTTACAAAAGTTGGAAGCAACTTAAGCAATTCAGTATCGTGCGAGAACTATAATAATCACCCCGATTATTTTGTCTCTTGGATGTTTTTGTTAATTCACTTGCTCTGTGCTTATCCGACCTCTGATTTTTCTTAATATTTCTCTGTAGTTCACTTCACAGCACTTTAGCCGCTACATTGGCATTTTCTGCTATGTGTTATTGTTCATTGAAGCAAGTTAGCTTATGAAATTGCTTTTTGATAAATTTTCTTCAGAGGGATTGTGAAAGGCCAAATCAAGTCAGATGACCGGGTTTTCTAGTTCCAGCCATCTCTGTCCTTACCAGTGCTGAACTGTCAATTACTGAGACACCAAACTCGAACCTGATTCATATGGATGTAGACTAAAGCTTCTTGCCGAATGAAAGTTTCGCAAGACAAAACATGTCTGAGTGGGAAATTGACGTCACCCCGGGCATCAAACAGTATATCAAGAGCAATTTTGTTTTCCCAGTCGATACAAATACAGAATTCATATATGCAGATTGCTCTAATGGGAACTATGTTTCTGCTGCCAAATTTTTGAAAGCGATCATTGTGAATATCCCTACCCAGTCTGAAGTGGGCTTTGATACTTGTGACAGTACATTTCTGGTCCAACAATCAATCCAACTGCCTTCCTTTACAGCAACAAAGAGATAGAGAAGATACTGACTGTTTGTGCAAAACATGGGGCAAGAGCTTATTTAGTGTCCTGTCAAAACAAATATAACAAAGTTTTAGCTGAATATAAATTCGACTTAGTTATTAAATATATATATTTAATAAAAAAAATAACACGATTAATATGCTATCAAACAAATAAACACAATTGAAATAACCCTAATGTGAAAACAAAAACAGTCCCACCACCAATAATTTAGCAAGCTTGACTTTATTACACTAAAGTGTAAGCAAATAATGTTATCAAGAAGAAATATATAGGTTACAAAATTTATAGTATATTGGAGTTCTTTTTTTTGACCTTTTTTATGCCACGAAATGAAGGTATGTTAAGTTAGTCTCAAGCAGAAATCTTCTAGAATAGGAATAGAATTACTCTATTAACATGCCAAATACAAGAAATCTACTTGGAAAAATTGAAATACTTGAAATAATTAACCGTAAATAATTGTCTTGCATCATCAAAATCTTTTTTTTTTATAAGACATCACTAAACTCCTGATTTTATAACGTAAAGCACTAAAAAAAAGTTGATAAAATGACTTGCATACGGATCTTTGATGAGCACGCAATTATATTTAAAAAAGGAAATCAATTTTTTTTGTGTTTTTTGTAAATTCATGTCATTTACTAGAGTGTCTTTTGGGCTTTACTGCATCAATTATTCGGTGTTTATCTTGTTTTATTCTTTTACGATGCAAGATTCTTGGGTGTGATATATTTGGAATAAGAGTGAAACCGCAGTCTTTTAATTTGGAGAAATGAAATGCGATACGATATTTCATTGAAAAAAAATGATTTGATTTATTATTTCTACTAACAAAAACTATTAATTCATCAACCCATCAAGATTTTTTTTTTTTTTTAAATTCAACCCATCAATCAATTTTTGTTTGTAATTGCCAGAGCGCCTGTTTCTTAAGGCTCAAGCAATGCAAGGGTAGTGTATCGTTTCTTTCAAATTGAAATGGGAACTCGGATGCTGACGCCTTGTTACTTTCGAGTCAAAAAGTTGCACCACTATTTTAACATCAACATTGTTAATTGTGGGCAGAGCAAGTTGCCTGAAACGGAGAATCATGCCGTTGGCCGCCAGGATTAATATTATTTCAACTACAATCAAAGCCAATTGGGAATTTATTAAGAGGTTAATTAGTTAGTGAGGGGAGTGTTGTAGCAAACATATTCTTCGTGATTTGCGGCATTTTAAGCGTCACAGAGACCATAATAAAAAATTACTTGAAATATGAAAAAGGTATTACCGGGATTCAGCCCGACCAAATCCACATGGCCAAAGCAAAGGATTCAGTTTGAGAAATCATAATGAAATAAAATTGAATTTAAAATTATAATTTTTATAATGTAAGCATAAAAAATATGCGACAAGTTTGAGGTTCATGAAATATTGGAAAATATACAAATAATAAAGACGGTCACACTACAAGTTAAGCAGATCAAATAAACAGAACAGAGGAAATAACTGATCAATTTAATTCTCTGTGCAATGGCCACAGCAACAGAGAAAATGTGCCCACATGACTTCATTAATCCTACAGGCGTGGTACTATCACCATGCAAATTAACATTAACACTTCATCATCAATCAGTTTTGATGACATGATATTAAAAGCATTGATTTCATAATTTTATGTAATTTCATATAAAAGATACATATAATTGATTTGAGTTAGTTTAATGTACAAAGAAAAAGTAATGGGGAATGACATCGATGTGGCGTGTGATGAGTAATAATAGACAGCAAATATTAATCATGTAACGATGAAAAATATATTTATTGAAAAACATTTGGCAACAAAATGATACTTTAAAAAATTAATATTTTTTGCAAGAAAATAATTTGACAATTAAAAGTAAAAGATATGTGTGCAATGCTTTGAGCTTATTTTATCACTTCACTAAGCATTTTATAACCACATGTTAAATAGAAGTTCAATTAATTCTGACCAAAAGCTCTAGAGAATGCCGAATAAGAGATTTGATTTTTGTATACAAAAAATATTAGAGATGAGATGAGTTAAAATTAAGTACAATAACAACAATAAGAATATATTTTGTAAAAGCCACAAATACATATAATATAAATTTAATTTCGAATTAAGTAATTATTAATTTATATGGTAAGATAGTCTTACAGGAAAGTAGGAATTTTTCAGAAGAGATTTGCTAGGGAAAAGGTTTAATTTGGTTTAGTTTGTGAAGGCTCAAGTCATTGAAAGCAATGCAATTGAAGGAAATATAAACTTCTAATTTTTACAAATTAAGCGCTAAAATATTTGACAAGTTTGAGATTTTAAAAAAGCTGGGAAAATAGACAAATAATGAAGAGCCTACTTCCACAACTAAAAAGGGGGGAAAGAAATAAAAGAAAGCACAACATGTGCCATCAATGAAATTAGCTTTTATTCTTTGTTAAAGTGGAATTTATCTGGTAATTAGACGCATGCATATATATAGTAGCTAACAATTTGTTTTCCTTTCTATTGGATTGGTTTTTTTATTCGAAAGAAATTTTTGGAGATGGAAAACCTCACCCACTAAACACAGATTTTAAATTTTATTATTATTCAAAATTAGATAATTATGCAAACAATGTTCAGTTTTAATAGGTGAAACTGTATCTAGCTACAATGCAGGTTCAATTTTCACTTGATTAAATATAAACAAAACTAAATCACCTGAGCCTCTGGTTTCACTATTTTCCAACTTGAAATTAAAACGAAAAAATTGATGGTATTGGAGTTCCTTATCTAGTTTTGCTGTTGGTCATGGGGAATTAGATGGCCATCCATTTAATGTCTGTTTTATGTACTACTGGTCACTAAGTTGCTTGGTCATGTATGTGCATTGGGATGTCATAGGCCCTGAAGCTGAAAATCAATCCCCAATCTAAAGTGAAAAACAGTAGCTAGAACACAATCTATGTTTTGACTTTTAGTTGTATATGACTAGAGCCCTAGATCAACAAATAATTGAATGCCCCTTATTCGGAATGACAATTCTTATTAGTCAAAGAATCAAATTGACTTTCAGTTGTATATTAGTAGAGCACTAGATCAACAAATAATTGAAGACTTGCCTGGCTATTGAACCATGCGATGGCAATTCGAAGACGACAGCTTAATCAGCCATTCGAAGTAAGCAACTCAGCTGCCCAAAGACTGCCAAGCCATCAAGACACAACATCAAGAATTACTTACAGGCCATCACATACTACATCTCTCCTCTGTTTTAAGAGATATTTACGAACCCATGCAGTAGGAGTAATCCACTGCTCTACCATTTATTATGACGCAAGGTATATGGATTAATTAGCAAGTGTCGATATCGTCCTCCACCCTCTCCAGTCGCAAAAGAGAGGGAGGCAGGCCCTTCTCTGGAAAGTACTTGAGCTCGGGACAATTACAGAGTTTCAATGAAATGACGTTTTGATGATCAACAATTGAAAAAGACAGGCGTTCCAAATTTGGTAAATCAACAATCACCAAATATGCTAGAGTGGTAGGCAGAGGAAGCGTGGCTCCTAATCCTAATCTTGATTGAGAACTGACTGTGTAACATGTGGCAGTCGACATTCTTGCAATGCCATTTCTTGTTATGGCAGCAGCGTTCTTTTATCATGGCATAACAACCTAATATTTGATTTGAAGACTTGCTTTGCTAAGGAAAAAAAAAAGGAGAGCAAAGGTAATTAATTTGGGTGCGACGAATATTTTTATGGGTGTACTAAGAAAAATAAAGAAGATAGAAGGAATGTTATTGAGTATTTTGACATTTACAACAGCGTTCAAAGAAAAAAGTGATTTTTTTGAAATCTATTTGCTGGTGCATATAATAAAAGGGCATTCTGAGTAAATTTAAAACTACAAATAATCTCACTCTTTTAATAATATTCTTTAATTAATTCTGTTTCTTTCAAAATAAAAAATCCATCTCTTTATTACTTTCTAACTAGTCATATTGATGTGTTAATAATTACGAAGAACCGGCGTAATTTATGTGATATAAGAAGCCCTTCAGCACATTAACCCCAATTTAGCTAATGCATGTGCCTATCATAGCGAAATCAATATTCAGCTCATTAGAGTGCCATTATACATATTGAAAAAGAAATTAATTCAAAAGACTGAATATTAATTGACACTGGATCATGTTGGGTTGTTAGTTGTTAGTTATGATGGGAATATAATCTTCGCCTTTTGACTATCGTCTAGCTAATGCATGTGCACTTTCATTTGTGTCCAACACTGGAGTAAAGTTGCTTGATTGAATAGTATCATATCACAGGAACTTCAAACTCAATTTCATTATCCGAGCGCACCATGCAGCATGTAGCTTAAAAGTGCAGCTAGCTTATACTAATTAATTAATACGACTATTAGGTCTTTATGATTAATTAAAACATAACAAATACACGGTCTGTATTGCAAGCCTTTTTATGATTTTAATTAAAAGAGAAAATACAAAGGACATATTATATAAAATTTGAATGTTCTCCTTGATAATTAGACAAAATAACACCAATCTAGCTAACTAATCCAATCATCATAATAATCCGATTTTCATTATTTAATTATGTCCAATCATGCTAATTTAATACAGAGAACTGAACACTTGAGTACTTATATGTTCAACAACTTTGGTCGACTTTGAAAAAGACTAGAGCTGCACTTTTGCTCTGTGTTATTACTTAGGACACGATCATATTATGTTGAATTTGTCGGCGAACTGAAAATCAGTCACAAATCTGAAGCGAAAAAACAGTAGCTAGAACAGAATCTATGTTTTGATGTCTTAGTTTATAAGCTCACACAATTAATAACATAGAAAATGCATGATAGACCACAGAACTCATTTAGTAGCTTTCCGAGATTAAGCAAGCCTCATTGTTAGTGATTCAGCTATTACGTGTAATACAGAGCACAATAGTACTGTATATCAGCAAACACCATAACAGCTCACTGAGCATAGCTGGCAAAGTTACTTATTAGACTCAAGTTTATTTCAGCACAATGCACGTGTTAATAACAGATCAGTAGCATGAATCTTGTAGCTCCATGTATATAAATATGTAACTAGAATCAATTTATACATTAGCTTTTCAGAATAATATTGAATCTTCTACAAGCTTCCATTTAGTTTTCTCTTCATTCTTCTTGTATTTTCTTGCTTGCCAAACATATCTATTCTATTTTCTTTCATGGTATAAGAGCCACAAATGGCAAGCTCAACTCAAAACAACATTTCATATAGCTTTGTCACTCCTATAAAGCTAGATCAAAACAATTATATCCTCTGGCGCACACAAGTTTTAGCATCTGTCAAAGGTAATGGACTAGAAGTCTTGACTAATAAATGTTGATTTTTTAAAGAAATTTACTCCATTTGTAATTGCTGAGTTTATGGTCCTGGCTAGAATCTTGTTTGAAGACATTTCCCTAATCCATCTCCTTTGAATTTCTTTGTTGTCAGCAGTCATCTTGTGCTGCATAACTACAAAAATATCCTTCTTGCAGGGTACAGATACTGAGAACTCTTCGGAGGATGTACTCACAGTAATTGAAGCACCACGCCAGTCAGATTTGATGGTAGAGCTGATAAAAAAGCTGAAGCCTAAGGTGGTAATTTCTGGGATTGGTGATTTTGAGGTTGATACCACATTCCCAAATCAAAAGAAAGGTTTCAATTTTCTCCAGAACATTCTGCAAAACGTTTCTTCTAGTCGCTGTACTGTGCTAGAATTTTCTTAGTTTCTTTTGCCAAGACTTCTAAGGAACTGTCCAGATACTGAGATATAATCCAAACCTATATATCTCTCTACTTCACCTCCCTCCATTTCATCACAAAATCAACAAGCACTTTTCTTCAAAACAAACATTCTCAAAAAGCTAGCTAGCTACCCAGATGGCGAAATCAAGAATTCTTGCAACGACAATGCTATTTCTTGTTATGGCAGCAATATTGATGATCATGGCATCACAAGCAAATGCTGATGCCGTACACACAATGACCTTTCTTTGACATGATGTTCCCAATGACAGAAGATCCTTTCAGGGTTCTTGAACAAACCTCTCTAACAATCGCAAATGGAGCTGATCATCATCACACCCTAGCCCTGGCGAAAGCAGACTAGAAGGAGATACCAACAGCACACGTGATCACACTCGACATTCCTGGGATAAAGAAAGATGATGTGAAAATTGAAGTTGAAGAGAACAGGGTACTGAAAGTGAGTGGGGAGAGGAAAAGTGGTGATTATAAGGAGGAAGCTGAAGGAGAGAAATGGCACAGACCTGAGAGAACATTTGGCAAGTTTTGGAGGCAGTTTATAATGCCAATGAGTGCTGAGTTGGAACATGTTAAGGCTCATTTGGAAAATGGGATTCTGAGGATCACAGTGCCAAAGCTTGCAGGGGAGCAGAAGAGGTAGCCTAAGGTTATCAACATTGATGGAGAGGCTAGTAATTCTTCCGGTGAAGATATTAACGCCACCAAAGCTCAAATGTAAATGATTAAAGAAAGAAGTGCTAGCTTTGCTTGATGTGCTATTTGCTTCTGATCTTTTCTTGATTTTGTTGTGGAATGTTTCTCTTTGGATGTTCTCTTTATTACATTTTTTATGTTTTGAGAAAGGCTTACATGTATTGACGATAATAAAGTGCGTTTTATAAATCCTGGTCCTACAGTAGTAAAAGAATTAATGAGCTTGGTTTTTATTAACAAAAATTAAACAAATATTGATATTCCCTTTTCTTTCATAAAGATATTCCCTTTTCTTTCATATTGATATTTTAATACAAAGATTCATTGCAATTATAACAGTTTTGATGAATCTAAATATTCAATAAGTGATAAATTGCATTTATAAATATTAATAGCAATGGCACAGAAATAATTAAATTAAATTAAGTTAAATATTATATATATGTAACCGTACGTACAGCAGAAGAAAAAAAAAGAAAATGAAGTTTTAACAACTGAGAATGAGATAGGCATAAGAAATTAATTCATTAATTAATTAATAGAGTCCCCCTTTGCTAAATAATATGAGCCCATTGTTCTACTTACCATTTTTCAACAGAGATTTAAAATTACACACACATACACGACCAATTTTAAAAAATATACTAATAATAAAATATTTCAGTCATCAAAAGCCATATAAACAAGGTATATGCGTTGACAATATTTAAAATTATCACCAAACAACAATTCACAAGTTAGATTATACACAGACGAAATAATGCTAATCCAGCGAATTCGATCATTATAATTTGATTTTCATTTATATTAATTGTGTCCAATCATCTATTTTAATGAAGAACACTCGAGCATTTATTTATCTAACAGGTAAAATTTCAAAACAAATTTTGCCGAAGGCAAAGTCAGATGAAAAGAAATGTCATATGTAATTACGTATATAACCGTACAGGAACAGCAGGAGGATAACTCAAAGAAAAATGAAGTTTCAATAAGAAATTAATTACACATTTACACTCAATAAGAAATTAATTCATTAATTTCTACCACTTCTATTTAAAAAACGTAGTCTATAATTTAATAAAAAAATTCGAAAGCCGAAACTCACTAACACTAAACTATATTAATTTAAATTAGTTTTCAAATAAGATTGAAATTACATACGCAAACACACACAAATAAAAAAAAATTCTAATGATAAAACATGTCAGTCACCGAAACTCTGTTTATTCCAACATAAGATAATATCTTGTATGCAAAATTGGGAATTTCGGATGATGATAATCTTGATTTAGAACAGATTAAGTAACATGTGGCGTTCTATATTCTTGCAATGCCATTTCTTGTTATGGCAACAACATTCTTGATCATGGCATCACAAGCGAATGCTTTGATTTGCTTAGTTTGGTTTTTGTTTATGATATTTTCTTGGTATTGTGTGGGATATTGTTTCTCTTTTGATTTCCTGTTTTTGTTGTTATCAAATTTGGAGATAGTGTACATGTATGAAGATGGTGTAATAAAGTGCTTTTGATAAATTCCAGTGGTCCATTTACTTCACTAACCATTGAGGAGCAAGTCTTCCCAATGAACCTCAAACTCTTGCACACAATTATAATAATTTTAATTTTATATATACAAAAATAAATAGTTCTCAAATAGATTATTTGATAATAAAAAAAACAATAATTTCCTCTAATAAAACTCAAAACAAATACATGGTCTATATTACAGGTCTTTTTAGGATTAATTCAAAGAAAAAATATGAAGAATATATAATTGAATTTTATCTACGATAAAGAACTCTAAACAAATTTATATACGTATTGCAATACCTGTTACAAGTTTATTTGCTTCTTCTTTTCCTCTTATCAACAGCTAATTACAGTCTTGATATTTCATTTGATTTTAGTTAATTCTCTGTAAAGATGTGTTGCGTGTAAAATTTTGCTACATGAAATCGTTAGGTGAAGAGAATTTTTAAAAGCTTAAATCAAAGTAATGATTAAAGAGACAAAATCAATATAAATATTGATTGTTTTTAGTTAGACTATACAGAGATGAAATAATGTTAATCTAACAAATTCAATCATAATATACTACTAATATTTTCATGATACAAATTTTATGACACATATGGTTGTGTCATGAAAATACCATGAAAATATAATATTTTCATGATGTACAATGCTTACGTAATTATTTGATGATGGATTCATAAATGATGTAGATACAACATGAAGCGATGGCAAATTACATAATATACAATTTTTTTATTTTTTTAAAATTTAATTATAAAACTAACACCATCAACCGGCAGTGCCTTATACTTTATTTTATTAAATATTATTTTATTTTTCAATTACTAATAACACACGAAACGTCTCCATTTATTGATATTTTTAAATTGTTTAAGATTTGTCTAATTAGAAATTGCCGTTGCTGATTTTAATTAATTTTTAAAAAATAAAAATAACAAAATTGGTGTCATTTAGTTTTGTAAATATATTAAGCTAAGGCATCAACACTTAGCAAATTTGCTGTAAGTGATGAACGAATTGATAAGCTCGGCTCCTTCACTCTCAATCACTTCTCCTTCTCTCTCCTATAATCGCTGAAAGAATTGAGCCCTAACCCTAAGCCTCATTGTAATTACTCACACTCTACATGACAAATCAGCCTGAGCCTCAAAAAGTTCCTTAATTGAGAAAATCCCCAAGCCCTTGCAGCCTCACAATTGATAGAGACCCTAAGCCACCAAACCCGACAATCATCACTCAACGTCGTTGCAAGCTACCGGTGGCTCAACAAGCACCAGTTCCTCACTCTACAGCCTTCACTCAAGCGCTGCCATTTCCTGTTAATTATTCGCTTGAATTAGGGTTCTGATATTTGGGGATTTTTTGTTAATTGTGGAATTATGAAGTAATGACGACGATGACGAAGATGTGGTGGTTGACGACGGCAATGGCAACGTTGAATATTGAGGCACTGGAGAAACAAGCATTGGCTACGTATCTTGTCGATTTGCCTCGAATTGATCACTAAAAATGGGGATATCGTGGGCCGAGCTTCAACGCAGTCGCAAATTTCATTCGGGTAACTGATTTTTTTTTTTGTTTAATTTGTTTAGAGTTTAATTGTTTAGATCTAGGCTAAATTTTAATGGTCATTTTTATGATTGAATGACATGAGTATGCTTAAATTTTTTTTCTTCAAATTTATTTTCTGATGTTGCATTTTGTTAGCAAAAACATAAAAATAGTAGAAAATGTCAGAATTATTGTTATGAAGATGTTGTTTTAGTCTGATATTGGAAAATATCATCATACATATTGCTATCATATTCATGGGAGACCAAAATGAGAATGATGGCAGACCATGCATTGCTCACAACTAATTTAAAACTCACTATTTCTATTCTTTGTGTTTTAGTAACTTTGGGGGCATTCCAACTATAATTGATGAGCTATAAACTTGTTTAGTAATTACGAATAAACTTGCTAGAAAGAGTTACAAACTAATTACCTTTCTCTTATAGCTTTTACAGATCATCTGTGGAGAAGAACTACAAGGAGTTGAAGACTTTACACCCCTAAACTTCATATCTTGATTTATAAGTGCAATGGGGATGAGTCCAAATTATGAGCTAGAGATGGTATATGTACTCTTTCTGCGCTAGGTGTTCTTTTTATCTTTAAGTCATTTTTGGTTCTCTACTCCACTGTAAATTTGTATTCAAAAGTATTTTTTCTTTGTTTTTAGTTTTTAAATTTATGGAGATGATCTTATTAGGTGTTAAATAAATAGTTGTAGAGCTTTACTAAACTATGTACAATCTTATTGAGATTTGGGTGTGATTTTGTAAGATTGCTAAAAATTTCATATTTTGTACTTGTTTTATACTTTTCTAGTCGAATTTCTTGCTTGTGGAATATAAAACAAAAGTCCAATTTCATGTTGTAATATTTTTTTCCTCCCTTTCTTCTTCCCTTATAGTCTGGCTCTGGCTTTGGTGCTATGCTTGGTGCAGTTCATGGTTTCAATACAGGGAACCAATTTTGTCAGAATCATCTTAAAGGATTACAGTGGCTTCCTTTTGTAACTGGGTAAGTCAATGTTACTTCCTGAATTCAATGTGGAGTTCTTTTGGAATAGATTTCCTTCCCTTACATCCCTTAGCTTCTAGTTGCATCTTCTTGGCTATCTCCAGCTGACTTTTTTATTGGCAAATTCCTTTGTTTCTATTGTTTCCAAGTGCTAGTGCTGGATTTGGAGGTATGAATGGTGCCTTCATTTTTCTTCTTTTTTGGGGCTGTGTAGGACTGTAATATAGTTCTTTGTATAGTTAGTACAAAATAGTTCTTTAACTTCTTACTTTTGGCTTTAATGGCTTCGACATATGATAGGGGAGCTCTATCACCATTTGATATGGGATGAGAAATAGGAGACAGATGGGATTAAAAAAATGAGAAACATAACCAAAATAAAAACCCAATCTACTTATGTAAGCAACTCATCAAATAGGGATATCACATATTTAAGTGAATAACATTCCTAATTGGTAGGAATCCAAGTAAAATTATAATATTCTTTAAATAAGACTCATAAGCTTATTAGCTGTTATATTGAATCATCTAAGTTGAATAATCTTTTGGGTTGAATATGTTAATTTCTTATTCCATATGTTTCGGTCTCTCAATAGTTGAATTAGCAATTAAAATTTGAAAATGGAAAAACTCAATGCAATTATTTTAGGTGCTTATCATAGATAGGAATTTCACTTTTCACACTTCATTGTCTGTTGTCAAATTTATTAAGTATGAACCTGCATTAGCTTTGTGCTCTCAAAGAATTATAAATAAGTGCTACTTGACTTAGATGTAAGAAAATTGAAAAGCAGAGTTGCTTGATTGAATAGCTTCATATTTTACTTCACAGAAACTCAATTTTCATTGCCATATGTAGCTCAAAAGAGCATGAACATTGAACATTCAGTTGACTTATACTAATTAATCAATACGACTATCACTTCTTACTTCGTAGTATCCAACAACATCCATCCATAAGAGTGAAACCCCCATTGATTTCATATATACAAAATAAAGAGCTTACAAAGACAATATTTGACAATTACAACAAAAACACCAATTCACTCCAATAAACAACATAACAAATACATGGTCTATATTGCAAGTCTTTTTACAATTTTAATTAAAAGAGAAAATATGAAGGGCATATTATATATAATTGAATGTTATCCTTGATAATTAGACAAAATAACACTAATCTAGCTAACTAATCCCATCATCATCATAATCTGATTTTCTTTATTTAATTATGTCCATTGATGCTAATTTAGTCAAGAGCGCTGAATACTTGAGTATTTTTATGCTCAACAACTTTGGCTAAGTTTGAAAAGATCATATTAATTATTAATATAAATAAATAAGCCTACAAGGTACATATTACATATATGTGTAGTTGCAATAACTACATATGTAATAAAGATCATAAAGTTCAGGGCCATTAATTCAACAATTACCAAACCAATATCCCAATAATGGTTTGATTACTAATCTTAGCATTAAAAGATCTGCAAACTTTATTTGGCCAAAACAAATGCTTCCTTGTTGCCTCCTTGATCTTATTCTGCCTGGTGATTCTTGAATGTTCTTCTCATTATGATATGCTGAGTCGTTTGCTGATTATAAATGCAAGTCACCTTAAATTTTCTTAGTCTTGTTCTTCATGGGAAATTCTACCTAATGGCTACCCTTTTAGCTGGTTTAAATTCTTTTTTCTTTGAATTGTTGATTTGTAATGTTCTTCTCATTCTCACATGTGGCATTCTGCACTCTTGCAATGCCATTTCTTGTTATGGCAGCAGCATTCTTGGTCACGGCATCACAAGCAAATGCTTTTGATTTGTTTGCTTTGTTTAATTTTTGTTTCTGATATTTTTTTGGCATTGTGGGATACTGTTTCTCTTTTGATTTTCTGTTTTTGTTGTTATGGGATTTGGAGATAGTATACATCAGTACACGTATGAAGATGATGCAATAAAGTGCTTTTGATAAATTGCCCCGGTCAGTTTACTTCACAAACCAACCATTAATGAGCAAATCCTTCCAATAACCCTTGTACACATTAAAATAAATTCAATTTTATATATACAAAAATAAATAACTCTCAACTATATTATTTGATAATTACAAAAACAACAATTCACTGCAATAAATCTCATAACAAACATGTGGTCTAGATTGCAAGACTTTGTAGAGAAAATACGAAGGACATACAATTGAATTTTTTCTATGATAAAGAACTCTAAACAAATTCATATACGTATTGCAGTACCCTTACAAATTCATTTGTTTCTTCTTTTCCTTTGATCAAGAGCTAGTTACAGCCTTGATACTTCATTTGGTTTTAGTTAATTTTCTGTAGAGTTGCGATGTGTGAAATTAATTAAAAAACAATCTTTAATGAAGTCTTATGAAAATATCATATTATAACTACAAAGTAGACTTCCCGATCAAGCAACTATTCATCAGATTGTGTATTGTGTTACTGTTGAGCTCTTATGTCCATTATGGCCATACGGCGCCTTGGCTAACTGTGAGTTATATGCAAACATAAGAGCTGCAAATGAGCTATGCACTATTTTTATGTGACAAGTTATGTACTCTGTTTTTATGGTCTTTCTCTCTATAGTTTTTTTGTAATACATTGATATTACAATTAGAAGCCTATCGATATGTAAAATCAGAAACCTATCGGAACTTTTTGTCTTTTGATGCAATTGTAGGACACAGCCTGAATATTCTTTCCTCACTTAATATTGGAGAAATCCCAACTCCCAAGCGGTTCTCTCTGCAGTTGTTGGCCAAATTCTTTGATATGTCATTTCTTGTTATGGCAGCAACATTGATGATCATGGCATCACAAGCAAATGCTCTGATGCCGTACACACGATCACCTTTCTTTGATATGACGTTTCCAATGACGGAAGATCTTTTCAGGGTTATTGAACAAACGCCTCTAACAATCCCAAAAGGAGCTGATCATCATCAAACTCTAGCCTTGGCGAGAGCAGACTGGAAGGAGACACCAACAACACACGTGATCACACTCGACATTCCCGGGATGAGGAAAGATGATGTGAAGATTGAAGTTGAAGAGAGCAGGGTACTGAGAGTAAGTAGGGAGAGGAAGAGTGATGATTATTATAAGGAGGGAGTTGAAGGAGAGAAATGGCACAGAGCTGAGAGAACATTAGGCAAGTTTTGGAGGCAGCTCAGGATGCCTACGAGTGCTGACTTGGATCATGTTAAGGCTCACTTGGAAAATGGGGTTCTGAGGGTCACAGTGCCAAAGCTTGCTGAGAACAAGAAGAGGCAGCCTAAGGTTATTAACATTGATGAAAAGTCTGGTAATTCTTCCGGTGAAGATATTAAGGCCACCAAGGCTCAAATGTAATTGATTTAAGAAAGAAGTGCTTGCTTTGCTTGATGTGCTATTTGTTTATGATCTTTTCTTGGTTTTGTTGTGTGATGTTTCTCTTTGGATGTCCTGATTATGTTTTGATGGGTTTTTGAGGATGGCTTACAGGTGTTAACAATAATAAACGGCATTTTATAAATCCCGGTGCTAAATTAGTGAAAAAGACTAATACGCATGGTTTATTGTTAATAAAAATATAAAAAGTCTTTTTATTTGGCATTTATTATGCATTTTAAGGGGAAAAAAATTTATCCCACTCCTAATTCATCCTCTTCTGTGATATTAATGTGTTAATGCGGAGATTCATTGTAATTACAACAATTTGGACGAATATAAACCTTCGATAACTGGTAAATTATATTTGTAAATATTAATAGCGATGGCACAGAAACAATTAATTCAAGAACTTGCTTAGAGTGCATTAAATAGGAGACTAAAAAATAATTTTGTAATACGGCCCCGCCATCATGTGCTGAATTAGCAAGCAAAATCATTTTGCAACACCACTAAAAGAACATTTTTAACATCATTGCTGATGACGCAGCTGGTAATTCTTCCGGTGAAGATATTAAGGCCAATAGACCTTAAAATTAATTTAGGCCACTAGAGCTTAGAAGTAATTCTTGTGGTAGCGATATTTTGCTTAGTTTGCTTTTTGTTTTTGATATTTTATTGGCGTTGTTGTGGGATATTGTTTCTCTTCTGATTTTCTGTTTTTGTTGTTATCGGATTTGATGATGGTGCACGTGGACGAAGATTATGTAATAAAGTGTTTTTGATAAATCATGGTCGGTTTATTATTAATGAACCAAATTTGATTTACTTGATCAATTGGTATTTGTTAGCATCATTGCATTGTTTTACAACATAAGAAGAACACCAACATACTAATTAATTACTAACCTCTGCCAGCAAATTTATGAGCAAATTCTCGCTATGAACCTCAAATTACTCTTGCGCACCGTCATAACAATTTCAATCTCGTTATATGTATGTATATATACATAACCGTACGGTACAGCAAAATTAATTCATTAATATAGCCATTCATATGCTTGGTTTGTTGTTAATTAAAATAAGAAAAGCCTTTTTCTTTGGCACTTATTATGCATTTTAAGAGGAAAAAAAATTCTTCCCACTCGAATTCATAAAGATATTCTCTTTTTCTGCCATATTGATGTGTTAATATGGAGATCCATTGCAATTACAACAGTTTTGATGAATTGAAATATTCAGTAACTGATAAATTTGTATTTATCGATTAATATTGATAGCAATGGCACAGAAACAATTAAATTAAAGATCACAAATAATTTTGTAGCGCGGCCCAACAACCCTCGTGTGTTTAATTAGCAGTCAAAAAACTACTTAGCTGAACAACAGCGTCAAAAGAACATTATAACATCATTGCTGATGAGGCAGACTGTTCTGGTGAATATATTAAGTTAAGGCCACTAAAGCCGAAATGTAATTAGAGAAATATAATGAATGCTTCGCTTAGTTTTCATTTCGTTTTTTATATTTTATTGGCTTTATTGTGTTGCATGTTCTTGTTTTCTTTTGATTTTCTGTTTCTGTTGTTGTACGTGTACGAAGATTATGCAATAAAGTGCTTTTGATAAATCATGGTCGGTTTAGTATTGATTAACCAAATTTAATTTACTTGGTCAATTGATATTTGTTAGCATTGTTGTTATACAAATACAGCAAAAGAAGAACACTAACATACTGATTAATTATTAAGAAGAACATTAACAATTTTTGCCGAAGTCTGATGAAGAGAAATATGACACATATGAAAGCAATCCATTAAAAGAAACTGAAGTTTATTTCAACAGCTGAGAATGAGATAGGCATGAGAAAGCAATCCATTAATTAATTAATTAATACAGTCCCCAGCTGCTAAATAATGCGAGCCCCTTCCTCTACTCAACATTTTTCTTTGTATGTTCAAAACCCATTATATACATGATAAAAACTCACCGACACCGAACCATATTAATTTAAATTAATTTTCAACTGAGATCTAAATTTTGAAATTACATCCACGAACACACCCGATTTAAAAATAATAATAAAAAAAAAAAATATTTAAGTCATCCTCTGTTCAATCATCAAAAATCCATTTATAATCTATTTGAACAAAAGGTAATTCTTCTGTTCAATCATCCAAAAGCCATTAAAAGAACATGGTAACGTTGTTGTTGAGAATGGCTTAAATGTATTGACAACAATAAAGTGTGTTTTATTACTCCAATTCATAAAAATATTCCCTCTTCATTCATATTGATGTTTTAATACAAAGATTCATTGCAATTATAATAGTTTTGATGAATCTAAATATTACACCGTTTTGATGAATCGAAATATTCAATAACTGATCAATTGTATTTATAAATATTAATAGCAATGGCACAAAAACGATTAATTATTTCCAATCGTGCTATTTTTAAAAAGAACAATTTTTGCCATCAAGTCTGATCAAGAGAAATATTATACATATGTAACCGTACGTACAGCAGAAAGGAAAAATAAAAGAAACTAAAGTTTCAACAGCTGAGATTTGAAATTACATACACATACACACCCAATTAAAAAAAAAAAAATCTAATAATAAAATATTTCACCCATCAAAGACCCATTTATCATCGATGTAAACAAGAGGTATATGGGCTAACAAGTCCCAATATTGCCCTCCATCCTTTATGCACTTCTCTTCTATCAACGGACAACCATTGATCCATAGTTCCAAAAGTGAGGAAGGCAGGCCCTTCTCCGGAAAGTATTTGAGCTTGGGACAATCCTCGAGATTCAATGAGGTGAGGTTTTGAAGATCAACAATTGAAGGAGATAGGCGTTCCATATTTGGAAAATTGAAAATCCACAGAGATGTTAGAGAGGCAGGAAGAGGAAGCGTGGTCCCCAATATTTTGTCCTCCGGTGGGAATGACACCATGTCGTCATCACATCCTCCGATTGTGAGTTTTCGCAGAGAGGAGAATCTGTGAAGTCCCTGGCCCCACTCAATCATTGACTTCCAAATCTTCATGTTATTACAAATATCAACTGAATGAAGGTTGGTGGGAAGGCCATCTTCTTCTTCAAGGCTTGGAAGCTCACCTCCTATTATTAATTCTTGAAGAGACTTCAGATTGCGCAATCCCTTGGGTAAGGCCTCTAGTCTCCCACACTCGTATATCCTCAGCCTCGTGAGTTTCGCACAAGGCAATCCCCCTTCGGGAAATGACACCAAATTTCCACAACGCCAAATACTAATCCCTTGAAGCTGGTGGAGATTATGTAAACCACTCGGTAAATTTTTCAGATTTTCACAATAAGAAATGCTGATTATTTCAAGAGATGTGTTGTTGTCCAACCTTTTTGCTATTGACTCCAGCTTTGAACAACCCCTAACATGAAGGGACTTAAGAGACGGAGGTAGATTGCCAACTTCAAGGGACTCAAGCGTGGCAGGTAACTCGTTTTTTGAAAATATGCATGTCAGAGACTGACAAACGTTAATGTCTAAGTGCTCAAGAAGAGATGAGGTGTACCTTCTGCTGCTACTGCTACTACTCTGGATGCCCTCTTCCACTGTCAAAGTCCTTATATTAACGCACGCATGGATATTCAACTGCTTAAGCCTCGTTGGTAGATGGACTCCAGCAATATATGTCAACGATTGGCATTCCACAATACTCAAGATCTCAAGAGATGAATTGGTGTCGCACATCCATGCCTCTGGCAACGATTTCAGTGAATCACAACCCCAAATCTCAATTCTCCTCAACTTGGAAGGCAGAGCGACCTCAGGAAAGGAAACAAGGGAACTGCAGTTTCTGATTTCTATCTCCTTCAAGGAACTGAGGCTGAGGGATGATTGTGGAAGCTTCGCAAGGCCTTTGCATTCTTCCAATTTTAGGTATTCAAGTCTACATGACAACTCGCAGAGCTGCTGTTGGTCTTTCTCTTCCTCCGCCACCAAGGATTGAAGTTTGGGACAACTTTCAATCGTCAGTCTTTTGAGAGAGCAAATGTCTTGCAGTAGTCCGTTATGACTCTTCCATATATATGTCTGCTCTTTCATATTATTTATCTCCAATTCTTCCAATTTTTGTAGTCGCGGCTTCAATGGCCCTGCGAGAAACACTTCATCTGATGCATCTCTACAAACCACTGAATTCTGTGATCCGATATGATCAATTGCACTTCCCCATACAACCTGTTTACATCGACCAATTTCCAATTTGCAAAGAGCCGGAAGACTCGTAATTGAAACTAACAATTCTTCACATCCTCGAATAACGAGCATCTCCAATGCAGGAAGTTGTTCTGGAAATGTTCGTTGCAGTTTAGAACTATTTATAATATGAAGCTCTCTTAATTTAGGAAACCCTCCCTGACTAGATCTATGAGGAATCCAGTCTTCCCATTCTTCCATGTCTTCAAAACGAAGAGTTTCCAAGCATGCAAAAGGAATTGGAGCATCATTCCCATAGAATTCTGAACCCAACCTCTTTACTCCACTCATTCCACAAACTGCAAGATGCTTTAGAGAGGGTAGTTGCCCAACTGACGGTAGGGTAGGACACATGCCGCAATCTTCAAACTTTAAGGTCACCAAATTTGAGAATGAGGAATCTCCTAACCAAGTTGGAAATTTTGCACCTCCATAGCCTTTGATACAAAATTGCTCTAAATTTGTATGAGGTTTTAGCATGTCAAGCATGGCCTTTTGAGTTTCTGCCTCCCTTGAAGACGAACCATCGGTACTGTGTGTCCATTCAAGCATTAACGCTTTAAGGTTCTTCTTTCCATCCAATTGAGCATCCATGGCATCACCAATGTATTTTACGTTCTCCAATTTTGAAATGTTAAGTGTCCCACGAAGATGCGTCAACAACTTTAGCTCTTGTAATCCGGAGCCACTATCTTTTCCCACAACAAAATTACACAACGTCTGAAGACAAGTCAACTTGCCAATTCCTAATGGGATTTCCTCCAACAAATCTGTATTTGAATTGTTGAGATGATGCAATTTGATGAGGTTTCCCATGTCTGCACACAACTTCTTCAGTCGCCGACAGCCTTCCAATAGAAGTGTGTGCAAATTGTGAAGCTTGCTGATTGATTCAGGCAGAGTTACAATCTCAGTTCCCGATAAGTTAAGGTGCCTTAAATACCTCAAATCACCAATTGAATCTGGTAGCTCGGAGATGCCATATCCACACAAAGAGAAGACCCTCAGGCGTTGGAGTTTGAACAACTTAGGAAGAATGCTATGAGCCAAGTATCCACGCAAACTATTTGACAACATTACTGGTAAAAAAGTTCGCAAATGTTGGATATCATACAAGTCTTCAAACCTTTTAACGCCATCATAATCTCCAATAGTGTACGACAGATGACGAAGATTTGGGGAAAAACTTTGTTGCTTGTTAACCTCGGAGGTGTACTCCATTGTGAAGTATATTTCCCCTGCAGCCCAATGGGCAAGGTCGTTGATAAGATCGTGCATCACAAATCGTGATGCATCGGTGGCTGATTGTTCGAAAAAAGATCTTAAACATAGCTCCTTAAAGAAATCACGACCTAAATCTTCACCAGTATTCTCACGCTCTTTGAGATCCAAGAAACCCACAGCACTCCATAATAAAATTATCTCCTCCTCTTCAAACTCATAATCCTTTGGAAACAATGAGCAGTATGCAAAGCATTGTTTCAAAGGTGCCGAAAGATAATGGTAGCTCACTGCAAGGGCTGGTATAATGCGACATCTCTCCTCTGGTAATTCCCATATCTTGCTGCTGAGCACACGTTCCCACTCACGTCTGTCATGTTTTCCGCGTAAAAGTCCTCCAAGTGTTTGTGCTGCCAAGGGCAAGCCATCACATTTGGTCACTATCTTCTCACCAAATTCCTCCAAAAACTTATGTGGCCCCAGAGAATGTTGAGCGAATATAGCTAGACAATCATTATCTGACAATTTTTTTAGTCGGTGAAGTGGAACAGTCCGCATGATTTCTGCAACTTCGTGATTGCGAGCAGTGACAATAATCTTACTTCCCTGTGCACCAGCTTCAAATGGACGGCTGAATTCAACCCAATCATCGTAATTCTCATTCCAGACATCATCTAAAACAAGCAAAAATTTCTTTCCAGATAGTTGCTTATTTAGCTCCACTTGAAGCTTATTTAAGTCGTGATTATCCATATTCTGGTTAGCGACAATGGATGTCAAGATCGCTTTTGTTAGCCTGATAACATCGAAATCATCAGACACACAAGTCCATGCCTTGAGATTGAAATGATCGTGCACTCGATCTTCATTATAGACATGCCGAGCAAGAGTGGTTTTGCCCAGCCCACCCATACCAACAATAGGTATAACAGAGAGTCCACCGTCATTTCTTAAATCATCCCTCAACAACAATTCAACAATTTCCTTCTTTTCTGTTTCTCTGCCATGTACTTCGAATCTATTCGGCAAAGAGGTTTTGGGTAGCCTTTGACTGGATTTTTTGGATCTCCCAGCTGAACTTACGTTCAAACCTAGCGAGTCTTTCTCTGTTACAATATGTTGAAATCTGCCGTTGATCTCTTTGATTTTGGACATCATGGCGTAATCGAACTGAATCCATTGTGGAGTAAAAGTGGTGCAGCAAGTAGGAATGAGCTTCCAAAACTTACTTGTTCTTGTACGACTGCTACTGGGTTGATCATGGGCAGCAGCTGGTTCTCCATTTCCAAGCAGCAGTTTCCTCCGGAAAGCCTCAGTCTGAAACTCATCCAACAAGTCCTCAACATCAAAAGCCAAGTTCTGAAGCTCGCCAAGCCACAACTTCACAGCGTGATCAGTCATCTGCTTCTCCTCAGCATCAACAAGCACCGCCCTGATCATCACCAACATCTCCTTCCACTTCTTTAGATCGGCCTGGATTTGCTTTTGGCGTGCAAAAAACCGAATCCCCTCTGAAGCTAACTTATTGACCAGCAAATCAACGGACGCCGTAAGGATTGCCTCTCCGATGATTGACATTTTTTTTGGTTTTTTTTTTTTTTTGCAAAGAAAGAAACCGAATTTTGAGTTTTGAAAAAGCAAAATGAGAAATTGAACAGTAAGTGTGAAGGGTCAAGCAAAATGCATGTACCAAGTCTTCCACTTGTTGTTTATTCCAGTAAAGTGACAATAAAAGCAGAGCCCACCACCCATTCATAATTTAGCAATTCACCGATCACCACCACTTGTTACCAGATTCCATAAATATAAAATTACAGGTTGATATTTGTAGGGTCAAGCTGTATTAATCAAGTGTCCGGCCAGACACTGAATAAAGAGGAAAATGCAATGTATCTAAAATCTACTAGCTTCTCTTTAGAAATCTTCAACTCATAAACCAAGTTAAATCAAAACAATTTTTTATTATCACAATGGTAATTCCTACCATTATGTTATATTAATGTCCTGTCGAAATAACTTATAAACAAGGTTTAGCTTAACATAAATTTGACTTATTATTATCATTATTATATGTAAAATAAAATAATAACACGATGAATATGTTATCAAACAAATAGACACAATTGAAATAACTCTAATGTGAAAACAAAAACTGTCCCACCGCCTATAATTCAACAACCCTCACTTTATTACACTAGAGTGAAAAAAAAAACGGCCCCCACCACCATCAATAATTTAGCAAGCCTCACTTTATAAACAAGTGAAAACAAAAACAGCCGCCGCCACCATCAATAATTTAGCAAGCTTCAAATGCTTGTGCTTGTCCGCTTGACGAACTGGATATGGGTGGACCAAGCATCATTGAATAATTGGAAAAAAAATTAATCAGTGTCCAGCAAAGAGAATCCATCTTGATGTGTTGCTTCCTATTTAGTACATGCATATATATGTAGTACATCTGTCTTAACATTTAAAAAGTGGAAGTAGAAATTAGAACTCACTTTTTAATGTATGGCTCATATACAATACACGTATCAAGATTTAATTAGAGTTCACACATATACGTGTGTCTTGTTTTAATGGACAGATAAATTAACCATAAAAACTCGGATGTTTCTAAATGAATGAATATTGATATCGTTGGTACTTATAAATTTCTAAGAAGTGATGACTAGTGTGGGGGATATATATTTTTGGTTATAGAAAATGGCAGTATCTGTCAATTTAAAAATACATATAGATTAAGTAAATACACTTCCATAATACAATGAATTACTTATTTGTTTGCTTGCGCTTATGTATCGACAAAAGTAAAACTTGAATACTCTTAAATGTTGTGAGCTTGCCAAGAGTCAGTATATTGTTCTTACAAAAAGAAACAATATATTAGATATTTAATGCATAAAAAATATATGTTAATTGATATAATTCGTTTTAAGAAAGACGGCTAAAAAAAGAGTGGTGTAACATCATTTTATTCATGTCTAAATAAATTAAACATGACTTCTATATATACATACACTTATACCATATTATTTAGATTGTCATTTTTTATAATACCTCTTTATTCATAACCATTAGATCAAGCAATCAAATCCCCACTAGAGGTAACTTATTGACCGGCAACTTAACGGATGCCGTAAGGATTGTCTCTCTGATGATTGACTTTTTTCCTTTTTCTTTTTTTTAGGGAGGTTGGGGGGGGGGGGGGGTGGAAGGAGAAGAAACCGAATTATGAGCTTATGAAAATTAAAGCAAATGAAAGTGAATTATAGAAGAATAAGTTTGTGATTGTGAAGGGTCGAGCAAGTCTGGAAATGAATTAAGCAAAACCCACCACAAATTTTAAATCGGAGGAGCTCATGATCATGCCTTTGCTTTACATATTAAATTAAATAAAAGCCAAACCAAGAATTTTGTCTTTGCTTTAACATGATTGACTAGGCACTGCTTCAGAGAGAACATGAAGGCAATGAATCCTTTTGTTAATATAAAACAGGGTGATTTTAAGTATAAGTGAATAAGACAGTCGCCTAAGGTCCTTAAATTTTAAAAAGGTCTCATTTTTTTAGTATTCAATTAATAATTCTCTAATTAATAAATATTTTAAAAAATTAATGTATGGTAGTAAAACCCATTAGATATCTCTTTAATTAAAAAATTTATATTAAACATCTCTGTAATAAAAAGAATCTATATTTGGTAATCTTATTGTTAAAGAGATATAATTAATAATTTTTCTAACCATCAATTCATTTATTATTAGTTTTTCCTAGAAAAATAACTAATTTTTTACCCTTTCAGTTTCTCAAAACACTTTAATTACTTAACATTAGAATCTTTAATTTTGAGTTTTTTTTTAATTTCTATTCATAACCTTATAATCTAAAAATCATAGATGAAAAAAATTTTTTACTCTCTTCTCAAGAAAGAAAATTATTACATGCATTAGTTCATTAAAAAAAGTAAAAAAATAATTTTTTCAAATACAAAGTCTATATCCATTATCTGATCATTAATTTATCATCTCAACTTTCTACGTGTTGCCATTATAAATATTCAATTTGAAAATAGTGATGTTTTCATTTATTTATTAGTTTATATTTGTAAAAACTCTAAAAAAAGTAAATTTTAGGTTTTGTTTTCGAAATTTTTTAAGATGTTCTTCATTATTTGTTGAAACTCTTGAAACTCAAGAACTAAAAATGAAATAAATTTTGAGTTGTTTTATATTTTTTTTTTAGTATTGAAGTTACTGAATAAAAAGAGGCCTCATAAAATAAATTCGTTTAAGGCCCTAAATACTCTAAAGCCGACCCTGATATTAAATGTCAGGAGCATAATTAGTTAGGAATAAAGCTATATTCTTCTCCTCTGGCCGTCTCTTCAGGTTCATTTCAAAAGTTTGAAGAGAGTTTATTAATTCTTCTACACTTAGAAAATCAACATTCTTGCTTTCTTCAAATGTTGAACATAGAAAAATAGATTATTGAATAAGGAGGAAGTTGGAATAGGGATGTTAATGATACCCGCAAACACGTAAACTTGTCAAACTCACCTGTTAAAACTCACTTGCTGTGGGTAATTTTGTGGGTTACTAGCGGTTTTAGTATTATAAATTGAAATCTGTACTAGGTTGTGGATGAGTTTGATATTATTCAAAAATTCGGTGGATACTTGCATGAGTATCCACTAAACCCCTAGCTTTTTTAAATTATTTTTTAATTTAATTTTAATTGAAGAAATATTTAAATCTAAAAATATAGTTGTATACTTATTATGATTTTAATTGAATTTTCTTTAACTTAATGCATGAATTATTTCATTATTATAATTTTGTTCTTCGGATTAGTATTTAAAAGGTATTATTCTTTAGATTAAGTACAAAGTACACAAATCCATTAAAAAAAAGACACATGTTATATCTAAAAATAACAATTATGTTGAATTGATGTTGAAATTTTAATTTTTATTTATATTTGTTAAATTTAGAATTAAGTATGTTACGTAGAATATTATGTTATTATTAGAAATTTTTTTTAAAGGAAAGGTAGGGTGGGCAAGCCCAAATCAATTTTTACCCCCCTCCCCACCCGCAAGACTCGAACCCGAGTCCACACAGTCTGAGTGATGACAGTTCGTGACCGCCAACCAATCCTCGACTACGCACATGTTATTATTATAAATTTATATATTGAACATTTATGATTATATTCTTTCATTACTAGAGTATATTGTTTATATATATATATAATTATTGACAATGACAATATGTATCATCGATTATATTCTTGTTGTGTCGAAATAAGATATAAAAAATTTTAGATCAACAGGAGATCGACTCATTTGTTAAAGGTACATATTTAATAAACTAATAACACAATTAACATAATGCGATTATTACGCTAAAGTAAAATAAAATTCGCATGCCCGTGTTTGAGGAACTGGACATTGGTGAATTAACAAAAGGATCAATGAAAGAATCTTAAATAACAAAATGGAAACTACACATGTTTTTTTTCATATAATTGCTCGGGAAATGGAACTAATTTTGAGCCATTTTCAAATAAACTTATTTCAAAAGCAATACAAAATGATTTACTTTTATTTTGAAACATTTGATGGAATCAAGTAGTAGTGAAATAAATAGAAAAGTGGTAATTCTCTGATTTTATTATTTTCTTTTTTCAAAGGAGGTGACGGGGTTGGGTTGTTTGCAAAAGGGAGATTGTCAATTTTCCTCTACTGTATACCCTACTATTTTTATAATAATCAATAATTATCTTAATAGTATAAGTTTATAATATTACCTTTATTTTTAAATACATTTTTATTCATATTTATTATAGATTAAATAAATACAATGAATGAAAATTAAAATAAAAAGTATTAAAGATAAGAAGTATATGTTTTGATGTGAAAAAAATTAATAATAAAATATTTTCTTGTACTTTTTCATTTAATTTTAAAATATTATAAAATATTTATTATAAGAAAATGTTCACAAAAAAAAGTACAAGAAAAAAATTTTATTATTAATTTTTTTTGTTGACATCAAATCATCTATTTCTTGTTTTCAATACTTAATTTTTTTATTTAGTTTCTATTCATATGATTTATTTAATTTATAATAAATATAAATAAAAGTGTATTTGAAAATAAAAATAATATTCTAAACTTATATTTTTAGAGAGTTATTGGCTATTATAAAAATAGTTGTGGGTAAATAGTATATATTAATTACAATAGATGGGAAATTGGCAATCTCTCTTTACCAATATTATTGGTGTGGGGGTCTATTTGTTTTTGTTTTAACTTTATTAATTAATTAGTGAAGCAAATGTGTAAGCATCTGGAAAAGGATAACTAGCATCAGATTATTGGGAGGTATTATGGAGAAGTTATGCTTAGTATTTACAATTCATGTAAGATGAATTTGTAAGACTTGTTAATTTCGATGAAAATGTAGCGTTATTAAGTTATTAATTCATTACGGTGTCATTTGTTTTTCCATTCAAATCGAATAAACATGAATTAGTCTGAATTATGAATAGATTTGAATGTCTAAATTTGAATAATATATTTATTTTTTCATCTGAATATCTGAAAATAAGTATTAAGTTGTTTGTTTTTTCAACTTAAAAATTTGAAAATATGTACTTTTATATTTGTACCCTTGTTAAATTTAAATGTCAAATAAATAATATATTAAATACCATAATATTTTAATATTTATAAGTAAAACTACATTCAAGTGAATATATAATAATTTTGAAAAATATAATATATAAAATACAATAAATTTTAAATTTTATCACTAATTCTTAATAATACTACATAATATAAGGGGAAAAAACTAACAAGATGCTTGAAATAATTGATTTACCATTTCATCTCGAAGTTGTCGCATGTAAAGATGAGATTATGTAAGGAAAATGTTTATGGGTGAGTTTTGAGATATGCATGAAAAATAAATTATAAAATAGAAATATTTTTACATTATAAATTAATTGACTTAATTCAAATTCCTCCATTTAGTAAAAAGCCAAAAAAATTGATTTATTTTATTAAGTCAAAATTATTTGAAAAGTCCCATTAAGTTATAAAAACAAACACCTCTAATTAACTTAAATAATTAAGTTAAGTCACTTTAAATCATTAAGTTAAAAAATAAACACCACCTAAGTTAACTCGAGCTATTAATATTTACTAATTGTGGAGATTAATTTATTTAACTTGTCATAATTTTCAATTAAGAATGAAGTTTAATCAATTGATGGAAATAAGGGTTTTTTTTTTTTCAGATTTTTAATTCCAAGGATTTGATTTCCCTTTGTTTCAACTGTTGACGTTGCTGAAGAGGCAATAAAAGCTTGTTGAATGTCATCAAATGCTCGTATCTCATCTCACAAAATGGCAATATCGGTTTGTTTCTTTATAGGCACAACCATCACGAATTGAAAGTAACAACACCCACCATCGTAAATTAAGTTTTTTTTACTTCAAATCTTAGAAAAGAAAAATTAACTATATTAGATTAGAGATATATATAAATTTAGTGCCAATTTAAAATGTGAGTATGATTTATTAAGAAAGAATAAGAAGTGATTATGTCCCAAAAGAGTGAAAATAAGGTTATATAAAACTTGCATGTGGACATATCATATGTTACTCTTAATTTTTCGTCGTTGAAAATTAATTAATTAATTAATGCCACTACTGCCTTTTTTAATTGTATTTGGTAGCTGCCACATTGGCCACTTCTGAATTACGTTGCATATTTGTCAATTCAAAGAAATATAACTTTTGTATCAATCAAAATCACTTTATTAACATTCTCCATCATTATGGTTCCTGGCTTAACAAATGTAGGAGGGGTTAGCCAAAATAAAATACTTTCTCTTGCATTGACCTTTATTAATTGTTGAAGTTAAAAAATTTTTAAAACAAGTTAAAACAATTCCAGCTCAAAATCAATAGGGTGTAACTTTGGGTTGTTATAAATATTTCTAAATTTTAGTCTAATTAACTACATCAAGTATAAACTAACTTTGTCACTTCTTTCATATAAATGAATACTCTTAAATATCACCCTTTTTTTTATGTTGATGCGCAACGTAACTTAACAAAAATAGTATCCAAATTGTCACAAAACAAAAAAAAATCAAATAGTTAATTTTTCTTCTTCCTTAGTTCTTTACTCCATTATGCAATGGGTATATAATAAATTAGTGATGTGTTTACTTATGAAATTGGGAAATCAAAATCTGAAATGAAAATAATTGATAGTGTTTACTTACTAAAATAGAAATAGGAATGGAAAAAAAATATATGAGACCTACATATTTTAGAACTAAAAAATGAAAACTTGATTCCCTCAGAGGAATGGACATTGAACAAGTATTTTACCCCATTGAAATATCATAATTTCACTTTATCATCAATTAAAATTAATATTACGTTATTGTTAGTGTTATTATTATTATATTTATTTTGTAATCGTTGTTATTAATAATGATGATAATAATAATAATTTTAACAATAATAATAATAGTAATTGATGGTAATGATGAAATACTAGCTATGCAACCTAAGAGGGGGGATGAGTTGGGTTTTTAAAAATTTGATGCAAATATCTAGTGAAATTAAGCAAATAACAAATAAATAAACATCAATAATCAAAATGTAAAGAGAAAAGGGAGAGAGAATTAAACACAAGATTTTTACGTGGTTTGACAAACTCTACTTACATATACACCTTCGAGTTCACATAGCTTGAGGGTTCCACCAATTAAGCCTTCACCCTAAGGCTTCAAAATTTTCACAATTGACTCCCAAAATGTCAATTAACCTTTACAATAAAAGGTTATCCCAAACCTCTTAACTCAAGTATTTCTCACACTCTCAAACGCTTAATTTATACTTCACACAATGTATGTGTTTATAAAATGAAAGCTCAAGTGTGATTTAACAAATTTTTAAGTACAAGAAGGATTGAATGCACAATAACAAGCTCAATGATGATTGTAGAATTCATTTTTTATTTGAATTTGATTAAATTTTTATATAGTTGGAGGTGAAAACTAAATTATTGTTGATTTTTACGAGCATGATCGAATCATTGGTAACTACTGTCGGATCATCGTTATGACTTTGTTTAAATAATCGTTATGCTGAAATTTGAATAGTCAATTTACCGTTTGTAGTTGTTAGTTTACTGTTAAATTCTAGTAACTAATTTGCTCGAAGTTAGCTTACCATTTGAGTTGCTGGTTTGCCATTTAATTCCAGAAACTTGCCATAAATTATTAGGTACTTGTTTGTGCTAAACCGTTCACTGTTTTTAGTTTAATTACTCTTTGGAATTCGTCGATTAACTGTTTTCTAATAAATAGTTCACTGTTATCTTCCATAATCAAAGCTATATGCTATCCTTATAAAATTGGTTTGTCGTTTTAAGATTAACAATTATCTGTTTTTGCTAGATTCTTAAACTATCCCAAAAACATCATACGGCTTTAATAACTTAACTAATTTTTAATAATTCCAACATTTTAAACCTACTTTGTTATCATCAAAAGCAATATTATAAAAATATTTATGCTAACAAATGATAGTGATGACGATGATGATGATGATTTTAGCTATAATAATATTAATATTAATGTTAATTATTAATAATAATAGTAATAATAATTTAATATTAATTATTAATAATAATGGTAATAATAATTTTAACAACAACAATAATCATTATTATTATTGTTAAAATTATAATTATTATTTTCATTATTATTATTACTAACAATAATAATTTTGAATAATAATAATAATAATCACCAATAATAACAATAATCAACTAAAATTATTTCATTAACTTAAAATAATTTATTATGATTTTAAGATAAAATAAATACATCAATGATAGTACAATTTATTATAATTCCAATCTATTTTTATTCTAGTTTATTCTGATTTCATTCTATTTGATTAGTAAACACATGATGGAAAAAATAAATGAGAAAATCCAAGTGATTGTTGTAATGATAGAATAATGCAAGTGCTTATTTCAGATCATATGTGTTATTCACTAATTTGACCAAAAATAAACGAATTTAATTGTATTTTAATCATATGGAGGGATTCAAACAAAATTTTCCCACTCCAGATATTTATCATTTTCAAAAAAAAGAAAAAAAATCTTGCATAAAATTAAAAAACCATTAGTCACTGAAAGACAGAAACAGAGTAAGAAGACCTTAGAAGATGGAACCCGAAGAAGAAACCCTAGAAACAATCCCAGAAGAAGAAGAAGAAGATGAAGACACGGCCATGCCCGATGATAAGAACAACCCTAAAAACAACAACAAAAGACAGCTCTTCGGACTCGAGCGATGCCTCGGACTCTGACTCAGAAGACGAAGCAAAACAGAAAATGGAGCTTCAAACCCTAGAGTATCAGCTATCCAATGAACCATCCAATTACGACACCCATGTTCAAGTAACTTTAATACACATATTTATTGAGTGATTTTGTGGATACCCATTTGCTTGTTCCTTCTTGGGTTGTGATAATTTTTTTTTTTCAGTATATAAAGGTTTTGAGAAAAATAGGTGAGATAGAGAAATTGAGACAAGCTAGGGAAGCCATGAATGAGATTTTTCCATTGACTCCTGCTATGTGGCAAGAATGGGCGAGAGATGAAGCCTCCATTTCAACTGGGTATCCGTCATTTCCTTTTGCCGTGATTTTTGATTTTGTGAACAAATATTTTTTTTGCTTAGAGATATAGATGTTTATGTTAGTTATTTGCTAATGTAAAAAGGAACAAAACCTTCTTAAAAGGTATTAAAGAAAGAAAAAAGGAACCAATTTGAAGTAGGGGATACTTATAGTTGGAGTTCTATTCTTTGGGATTTAATTGATGGGAAGAAGAAATAGCTTATATGTTTACAGAATTAGACATTTGATCGCTGAGTTAGTTGAGGGATAATTAATCGCAATGTCTGATGTTGTTTCTGTTTGCCTCAGCTAATTGTTAAGATTTCATAGTTTTTTCTGGTTGTGCATAACTGTGACCAAAAACTTAGTGTATACTTTGATAATTACATATTGGTTTCTTGCTGATACCTGGCTTTAATTTGTAGACCTGAGGCTCTTTTAGGAGTTGAGCAGCTTTACGAAAGAGGAGTTTCTGATTATCTGGTTTGTTCTCTTTATGCTTACAGAATTTGAATTAACACTGTGCATGAATTTATGATTCCTTATTTTTTTTTGGGAGAAAGATTTTATGAAATTGAAGCATTGTAGTAAAGCATACTAGTCATAAGCTTGATTCACTTTGTTTTTATTTTATTACCAAGAGTTGCTAACAGTTCACGATGCACAAAAGAGAGAGGGGGAAATCTTCTTGCTAGATGCATAAATTTTAATATCTGAATGATTTTCAATCAAATGATTATACAGTGGCTGAAGAGCAGCATTTTTGTTTTTATGAAAGTTCAATTGCATGTCATATCATCTGTTTCCGTCTCCTTTGTGGTAAATAAAGTTCTTGATGATGACAATAAGAATCAAAGAAGAAGTAGTTATTTCATATCTGGAGATTTTCATCACAGTAGTTCATTGAAAGTGAAGGCAGCTGGATACACTTTTTTTGATGCAGTCTGTCCCTCTTTGGTGTGATTATTTGAAATTTGTACAAGAATATGATCCATCTCTATGCAGTGTTTACCCAATGGCATTTCAAAGGCAAGGAATCTATATGAGCGGGCTATTACTGCTGCTGGTCTGCACATTTCAGAAGGCTGTAAAATATGGGAATTGTACAGAGAATTTGAGCTAGCTATATTTTGTAGGATTGATGAGACCAACTTGAAGGTGAGATATTTCAATTTATTTTACTTTTTCTTTTTTGGGGTCAAATAATGAGTTTATTCTCATCTAAAGAAAGAAAAAGGGAAGGGTCGTTTTTTGTTCAACCCTAGCACATCAGAAGCATTCCAAGACCCTTGCTGCTTGTTTTGCAGGAAAAGGAAAAACAGATTCAGCGGATTCGAGTATATTTCATCGCCAGTTGTCTGTTCCCTTGCTAACTCAAGTACACAACTCTTCTTGCCTACAAGTCTTGGGAGGTTGAACAGGGGCTGTTCTTGATGTTGAATCTAGTAATTTAGACGGGATTTCTTCTAATGTTGCCTCAGCATACCAAAAGGCATTGGAGATGTGTATTGCACGAGCTCATCTTGAAGAGCAGATTTCTAGGCAGGATTTATCTGACTCAGAGAAATTTCAACAATACATGGTAGATGACTTTACTATTACCATTTGATAGCTTTTTTATAATAAGCGAAATCGAGCTGTAGAAATTTTATTAATTTCAATAATTTTTTTTGGGGACTTCTTCTTATGGCATTAGTACTTTGTTTTTGTCTAACTTAAAATTAATATCTGCACTTTGAATATCATCTATTGTTTCTTAGCAAATAATAGTAATAATAGTAAATAATAAATAATTAATATCTGCTCTTTAACCGTTGGGGAGGGGTGCATTCAGTGTCATTATCTTCCTTCCTCTCCTTTTTCTTTTTGTGCTTTCAAGTATAATATTATTATATTAATCTGTGATTGTTGTAGATATACTTGAAGTATGCAGCAATCTTCTGGAGATCCTGGTCGAGTTCAGCTCCTTTATGAACGTGCTATTACTGACTTTCATGTATCAAGTGATCTCTGGCTTGTTTATACTCGTTATCTTGACAAAACATTAAAGGTTTACCCTTTTATTTTTCAATTTTAATTCTTCTGTTGCAGCTATTTGTATACTAATCTACTCTCCTCTTCAGGTAGGTAATGTTGTGAGAGATGTTTATTCCAGGGCTACAAAAATTGTCCCTGGGTAGGGGAACTCTGGGTACGATCTTTGCTTTCTCTGAACGTGGCCGTGCTTCTGAGGAGGAGATATCCACAGTAGGTTTAATTGTTACCCTTCATTCTGAGCTTAATCTATTTTCCTGAATGTAATTAATTTTGATTGTTTGAAGTTAAAGAAATAATCAGCTTCCTGGCAATTTTTTTTGGCAAGCACTTGATTGTGGGAGTAACTGAGGAGAAGCATTCCCTCAGTGTGTTTTTCCCTCCTTCCTGAAATTGCAATATACTTTCCTTGAGAGTAATTTTTGCTTTAGCATTTACACTGGTGTACAGAAGCAAACATGAATCAGAGAGATTTAGTGGCAAATACGCCTGTGCAGACTAATTAATGCATATGAAATACTGTGGTGGTTGTTGGAATGTTTCAAAAAGTGTTTTCTTGGTGCTCCTGCTCCATTTATACTTTCATTGCATTTTAATCACTGGGTTGTTTGAATGTCCTGTACTTATTTTCTTTACAAATGTCTTTGTATTTTTTAAATTTATAAAAGATTGTTCTAATTATGTTAATAGCAATAAATTGTGCAAACTCAAATCTTAATTTCATTCTGCCCCTATTACATACATACTGGATTCACCTATTTTTTCATCAAATTGTCCGTTACTAATTTCAGGTCTTTGAGAAGTCGCTACTATGTACTTTTTCAACCTTTGAGGAGGTAAAGATATAAATTAATGTCTACTTTATGTACCTTGGATTCTTGTGCTGTATGATTTGGTATATATCTACTTCTGATTCATCATGGATTTTTTTAACTGGTTCTCTTTTGTTTCAGTACCTAGACCTATTCCTTACTCGAATAGATGGTTTGAGGCGGAGAATTTTATTCTCTGGTGAAGTTGAAGGCATCTTGGATTATGCATTGATAAGGGAAACCTTTGAGGTTTGTAAACTTATACTGGTTGCTATTCAATATTAAAATTGGTTTTACTCCTTAATACCACGAAATTGGAGCTTCTCAAATCATACCCAAAAAATTTTCAATTGTGGATTACTGGATGGAGCTAGTTGCCAGCTGATACTTTTAAGATTCAAGACATATGTTGTTTTGTGTATGGCTATCAAGTACTTTGGCCTGCAACTGTGGCATATTTGTCTTATGCTAGCATCAGGTATAACATTTTGTCTGGCATAGATACCATTGGAATTCTGGGTTTCTGTTGAATGGTTTCTAGCAGCTATATCTGTTTCCAATGTTGTGGGATCCTGTCACTGGTGCTTTTAAATGAAGTCTTAAGATTCCTTGTCAAAATTTTGTTGCATATCAAGTAGAAGGCACTGCACTGAAGCATTGGTACTTCTAGATAGCTTGTTCTGGCTGCTAGCTTTCAATTCATTGCTTTTATTTCTTGGATCATATTTATCATTGAGGACTTTCCTGGCCAGAGATAGAGCTGACTGGTGCTACCATCATCATTGGTAGGGCAAAAAAGTCAAAATTCCTATGGGATGCTTTCTGACTTAGAGAAGATGTCTTCAAGAATTTGTGGATTTAAGTCTTCACAATATGTTCAACTATTGATGGTCTAACCTTAGTATGGGATGTACCGCTGTTTTCAAAATTTGTGCTCATAAACAAATAACCTGTCTGTTTATGATACCATTTAAATTTGTTAGCTTTCTGCAATTGGAGGTTGTAAATGTCCATAAACAACAGTGTCTTTTCTTCCTTACAGCGTGCATCAGATTACTTATCCAGAGCAGATGAAGAATATACTGAGTGGTTTTGCTGCGTTTGTATGCTTATTGGAGTGCGTCTTGAACAAAGTATGGGAAAAGATATAGTTTCAGCTCGTGGTGTTTGGGAGGCTACTTAAGATCAGGTTCGCCAGTTTTAATTTTTGCCAGTGCATACATGGCATTAAGTATATATATATATATATCCATTTTCTTCATTTTTGTTCATTAATCTTTTTGTAATGTTTTCTGGATAACTCGTGCTTCGCTTAATGCAGTGGTACAATGTTGGAAGCCTGGCAAAGTTATATATCTATGGAAATTGAATTGGGTCATATTAATGAAGCTAGAATCCATCTACAAGAGATGCTACAGTAAAGATTTACTGGGACAGGTTCAGAGGTAAATTTCTTTTGTCCAGCTTCTTTAATTAATATCAACTGCTTAACAATGTGTCATGTTGTTTCCCTCTTGTTTGTTTAATTGGTCTTATTTTTAACCACCTGAAATCTTGCATCTTAATTTCACAATGATTAGATGTTATTTTAGATATCTGTATCTGTTAAATTCTTTCATGTCTGATTCAATGCATATTTAGTTAAATTGCTCTTTGCATTTTGGATTAGTTGATACCTTCCTTTCCTAAAAAACAGAATCCATTCAGGACATATGCCACTCTTGGCTCCAATTTGAGCAGGAATATGGTTCACTTGAAGATTTTGACCATTCTGTGCAGAAGGTATGCACTCTTGCTGCAGTTTCCACTTTTATTTAAATGCCAATTTTGCACCCATTATTTGTTTGAGTGGTGTTTTTGATGTGTTTTCAATTGCTGTTAAGAACTCAGATATGTAGAAATAGATATTGCATTTTTTAATACAATGATATCAATAATTACGTTAACCCATATTGTTGTTGTTAGTTTTTACATTGCAAGTATCTTTCTCATTAACCCAATTGGAATTGAAGTGAGAATATACTATGCTTGTTGAATAATGATTAAGCGATCAACTTTTTGCGTGAAATTTGCCGAATCAGCTGTGAAGTCTTTAAATGATGCCTAGTAATTTGTGTATATGCATGTGCACTCATGTTGGTTTAGCTTGTTTTAAATATTCTGCTATCTTTCTTAGGTTACACCTCGTCTAGAGGAACTGCAAGCTATTCAGGTCACAGCAAGAATCCAAATCTCTTCCTGAATCAGTAGATCAGAAAGAGCATTCTGTTAAAAAACACTTGTGAAAAGAAAATCAGATTCAAATGTAAGTTATGAACAGTCTCCTGCTAAAGCGGCAGAAAATACCCCAGAAACCCAAGAAAGTGCATGAGAAGGAAAAGGGAGGAGCACAGAATTTAGCTGAAAGAAAAATGAAGGGAGAGAAACCAAACAGAAGGTTGAGGAGCAGCCAAAGGAACAGCAGATCAAAAGATGCTGTCCCTGGAAAAGAGCAAAGGATTCACAGATGAGTGCACTGCATTTTTATCAAGAAATAGTAATCTTAAGGTAAGTAGACAAACTTTCCCTTGTTTCTCTGTTCAGCATTCATAGATGTTTGAAAGATTTCATTTGCCTTTTTGTTTTGCTGCTGGATAAGCTGGTCCCAGACATAACTGTGATGGTTGCAATGTTTACAGGCCACTTCACGAGAAGATTTGCGCCGATTCTTCAGTGATGTTGGTGGGTTTCCTCTATTCGAATTCTGCATGACAAGTTCACTGGAAAATGAAGGGTCTCTTTCTTTCTCTCATTCCATCAATTCCAATATTTGTCTCTTTCTTTTATTTGGTTTATGTGCTTGAAAGTAAGAGATAGGAAGCAAGTTGTTTGAGCTTCCACGTACATATCAGTCATGTCCTCGAGATCCATAAGTGAACTCCTAACCACAAACTTTAATAGCATAGTGTGCACATTTGAATTGCTCAAGGCCCACGATTTCTGGGAATCACGGTATACTTGAGAGGGATGCATAGGTGGTTCATGGTGCAATTTGATTTACTTTTGGATGGAATTTCAACATGTATAGATGGTTCACAAAATGTTGTATGTTGTACTTTGTTCATAAGGTTTGAACATAAGTTTTTACCATATCATAGCTTACCCTCAAATTTTAATTTTAATTCTGAAGGTGCTGCAATCAGATATTTTATACCCTCTGATGTCATTGTTCAGGGCTGGCATATGTGGACTTTATAGATGATGAACACCTTGCTGCAGCTGTAGCCAAGAACAAGCAGCTGTTCTTGGAAAGAAGCTAAGCATTGCGGTCAAATCCGAAGCAAAGAAAGAGGATTCTAGTGGTGAGGCCCCAACAGGGCAGCAGTACGCTAAATAAATAGTGTTTTAAAATTGTTGTTGCCGTCTTTTCCATCATTGAGTGTGTGCGCATCAGCTTGATTTTTGGGGTACATGTTAGTTCTATATCCTGTGCATGCCTTCCCTCCATTCTTGTTTAGTATAGCATTTTACATGCAAACAGCAAATACGTGTATCTGCTTTGCATGCATAAATTAACCAAGTTGAAAAACATCTAATTTTGTGGATCACCAAAATATTAGTAGCTGATTTGGGAGGAATTGCTTTTCTAGAACAACTAAGAAGAAACATTTGAATTTGTAGATTTTTTTTTGGGGGGTGATAACCGTGTAATCCCTCAGAGCTTTGGATTGCAACTAAAGATCATATAATATGGAATAATTGTTTCTCTCATCACCTTCTTGTTCTTACTTTGGGGCTGTGCAATTTTCATTTCAAAGTACTTAGAGTGCAACTTGCAGCACAATCTCACCAACAGACTGAAATGCTGGGACATCAGCATCTGAAGAATTATCCTGGAGACTTCCAAGCAGTCTAGAGGCCGTGGTGACAGTGTGCAGGCTCAGGGAAAGAACACATTTGCAGTGCCGAGAAATGTCAGGCCACTTGGTGTTCCTGCAAGTAAACCAAAAACCGAGGAAGGGGAAGATTTGAAGCCCAAATCAATGATGAGTTCAGAAAAATGTTTATCAAGGACTGAGCCTCTTTTGTTCTTGGGATTGGTCAAAGAGCTGTTTCTGTGTTGGTGATGCTACAGTGATGTCAACTCTTTTTTTGTAATTGCCTTGAAAATTTTGCCTTGTAATGTTTAAACATACATATGGGAGATGAAGTTGGCTTTATTGGAGGATGATTGCAGCTTACAGTCACCCACTTTTCTTTTATTTTCTTTGTTTTTCCCCAATCTAAATCATCAACTTGGTCATAAATTTGTGAAGTAAAGAAAATAAAATAAGTAACCTTATTTCAGCCTTTTTGTACTTGCACAACTCTTTTTGTAGTATGTACATCCTTTTTTGTTTTTTAGGTTTTTTTTTTTTGGGGGGGGGGGGTGGGGGTGAATTGAGGAGGAAGATAAATGAAGCACCTTATTTCAAGTGTTTTTATCTATCACAATGATTTAACAGCCAATCAAAAATAAAATTTAAAAAATTATTGGTTTGAATGGGTTATGATCTATGTTTATTTTCGAGATAACACAAATTTACTTAAACTAAGTGCAATATCCATCTCGAATACTCGTATAATGGTATGGTACCTGTGATTATTAGTGGCAGAAATTGATGAGTTCCATCTTTGGGAGCGAACTTCGAGTATTGGCAGTGAGGGGCCAAAAAAAAATTGTTTTCTTTACAATATTAAAATAATAGTGGCACGTGGCATCCAAAATTTGGTGGTTGCATGATAATGCAATAGTCCCGACCGCAATGAACGAACATATGTAAATCTTTCCCTTTTTTTCTGGGAGAAGAGGAAGTTTAATATAATAACAATACATTCATAAATTTTCGTATAAGGTATTTTTATGCAAAACGATTTAATATTAATTAATTAATTAAATAAACATAGGTAGTAATAAAAATAAATTATTTAAATTAAAAGATATTAATCTAACTCATTTAATCATGACATATTAGTTTATAAAAAATAATCTCTACAAGGATTTGTAATTTTTATTATTACTAAATTTATCGTAAGCCCAGCATGCATTCCCACTGGTCTCTCCCACTGTTCCACTCGCAGCCGCCGCGGTCCTCTCCCTAGCGTCTGCTCCGCCGCAGCTTGTGATTCTTCGTCGCCGCCGATAATCCGCCCCGGTCCGTGGCCTTCACTGCTCTGGAATCCGTCATATTGAGTTAGTTTTTAAAAACTCTATACTTTGATAATTTGTTGATGTTAAAAATTGATATCATTTGTTTTATTTTAGTACTAATTTAGTATTATTAAACAGCGAAAATAATAACAATTGTTTGGGTTAACCGAAGAGAGAAAAACTCCCGACCTTTCGAAGTTTACGAGTGAAGAATTAATATAAAGATTGAATTAGTTTAGAGGACGTTATTAAGGAGATACATGGGGAGAAGAACAGGAGGTGGCGGGGCCAGGTTCCCCTCGGAGATTCTACGGCGTCGTATTGAATCATGTGAAAATAAGTACACAACGGTGGAAGACCTCGTTGATTATCTCCGGTCGAATTATCCTGACTATAGACGAACCAAGCAGCAGCCTTTCACTAGACTGGTGCAACAAACCCTAGACTCAGTCGGGAAAAGGACGAGCAAGAATCCAAAGAGAGTTCATGAGGCCGAGGAGAGACTGATGCATTTGGAGAATGAACATGTGAAGAGAAGGAGACAGGCTGATCATGACCGTCCATCCACGTCATTGTCTTCATCTTCTTCGTCAGAAGAAGAAGATGGAGATGTCGACGATGAAGATGCGGTGTATGGGGAAAAGGTGGAGCCAGAGTTTGATTTGATGAAATCAATGTTACGGGATTCATACTCAGAATCAAAAACCACAAGATGGAAAAGCGAAGAGAAAAATATTGAGTTTGAGGTTACACAAAGGAAGATTGATTTGGTCAATCTACGGAGAGAAAGTAGGGGTTTGAGATGAAGAAAGAAGAATCAGTGAAAGGAGGAATGGGTTTGGGGGTGAAGAGTTGAAGGGAGGAGGGGCCAGGGTTTGGGACTTGGGAGGGATGGAGACTGTGTTGGAGGAGTTGAAGATGGAAGTGATTGTGCCTTTGTATCATCCTCCAGTTGCCACAGTGGCTGGGAGTTCGGCCAATGGCTGGAATTTTGTTGTACGGGCCACCGGGTTGTGGAAAGACCAAGTTGGCTCATGCCATTGCCAATGAGACTGGTGTTCCATTCTATAAAATTTCTGCCACTGAAGTTGTCTCGGGTGTCTCTGGTATGGATTTGCTTTTCATATGCTTGTAGCGTGCTTGCTTTTTCAATTGTGATTGGGAATCTGTTCAAAATCTGTTAATACTAAATAGTGTTTTAGGAAATGAGCTTAACCATACCACTCAAAAGAAAATGAAAATGGGAAAAATTATTGTCCTCATGTATAGTTTTCTAGATTAGGATATTGCGTTCAGTTTAAAGAATTGGATATCAAATTAAATTTTACTCCTGAATTTGGCTTGAACAAACCTTTTATCATTAATTTATCTTCTTCTGCTATGGGCTTTACTCTATTGCTTGGAGCATTTTGAGAAGTTGAAATGTTTATGTTGTGTGCTATCATATAATATCTTTCAATGATTTCTGGATAATGTACTGTCAGGCGCATCGGAAGAAAATATCCGAGATCTTTTTTCAAAAGCATACAGGACTGCACCATCAATTGTATTTATTGATGAAATTGACGCGATTGCTTCGAAGAGAGAAAATCTGCAGAGGGAGATGGAGAGACGGATTGTTACTCAATTGATGACTTGTATGGATGAATCTCATAGACTTGTACAACCAGGTGATCAAAAATCTAATTCAGATGCCTCTGACTCAAAACCTGGCTATGTTCTTGTAATTGGAGCCACTAATAGACCAGATGCTGTTGATCCTGCACTTAGGAGGCCTGGACGATTTGATCGTGAAATTGTTCTAGGTGTTCCAGATGAGAATGCCAGGGTGCAGATTCTCTCTGTGCTTACTCGTAATCTAAGGGTAGAAGGTTCTTTTGATCTTGTGAAAATAGCCAGGTCCACTCCTGGGTTTGTTGGAGCTGATTTGGCAGCACTTGCTAACAAGGCTGGAAACCTTGCCATGAAGAGAATCATAGACCAAAGAAAGTCTGAGCTTTCTGGAAATTCTATAGCAGAAGAACATAGTAATGACTGGTGGAGGCAGCCATGGTTGCCTGAAGAAATGGAAAGGCTCACAATCACTATGGCTGATTTTGAGGTAGCCTAGAGTTAAAATTTTGAGTAAATCCCTCCAAAGAACAATATTCTGACTCTGAAATTGTGCATAATATTTAGCTTATTGTGACTGAGCCAATTGCTGTTTATTTTTATCTGCTGCAGGAAGCCACCAAAATGGTTCAACCCTCATCAAGAAGAGAAGGATTCTCGTCCATTCCTAATGTTAAATGGGAAGATGTTGGCGGGCTTGATTACCTAAGGCAGGAA
>JASUUG010001198.1:0-106807 GCA_030449905.1 Luvunga scandens
CGCAAAAGTTGGCCAAGATCCGTGAGATACAGCACACGGCCTTGGCCTTGGCCGCGGGGTGGCTGCGTGCCATGGCCTTGGCCTTGGCCTCAGGGTGGCTGCGTGCCAAGGCCTTGGCAGCGGGCTGGCGGCGTGCGTAGGCCTTGGCCACGGGCTTGCTGGGTGCCATGGCCTTGGCTGCGGGCTGGCTGGGTGCCATGGCCTTGACCGCGGGCTGGCTGGGTGCCATGGCCTTGGCCGCGGGGTGGACGCATGGCTTGGCCTTGGCCACGGGGTGGCTGCGTGCCTCGGCCTTGGCCTTGGCCGCGGGCTGGCTCCGTGCCTTGCTAGAAATGCAGCACATGCTCGCGACCAAGGCATGTCGCACACTCTCACGCACACACAAAACACACTCGGGCCGTGCTCCCGAGGCAAGGATAGGGAGCTCGAGCGTGGCCCTGTGCCTTGGCGTTGGTCGGGGGTGGCTGCTTGGCTTGGCCTTGGCCGCGGGCGAGCAATTGGCCAAAATGTGAGCACCCGGTCCTCGCCGTTTCTTCGTATTCTTGGACCAAAAACTGAGATCCACACCTAGCTTCCACTTCTTTCTCCGGTTTTGCCTGAATCGGACGAGTTGGCCCACCCATTTGGGCACCCGCTCGCTGCTGGTAAGATGGCCGTAAAATGAGTTTCGGAGCTCAGAATTGGATTCCGTTTTCTCCCGCCACCGACTCCCACCAATCCCGACGACGCCAGCCCAAAATCCCACGCCGCCCTCGAAACCCGAAATTTGGCCACAATCCGTGTGCTATAGCTCACGGATTTTGGCCTTTTCTGGCGTAAAAATGGGCGCAGGGCCTCCCGCATTATTTTTGCCATTTCTTCAAGCGGAAAGCAGTACTTGCGCCGTGAGGAGGCCCCCGGCCCAGTTCTACCACAGTCGGACCAATTCGAGGGCACGTTTCGTCCCCTTTTCGCACCCCCGCACCCTCGGTAAATCGTCGTAAAACGAGGTTCGGACCTCGAAATCGATTCCCCTCTTTTCTGACGTTCAACTGTCGCACGTATCTAATGCATCACCCCAAAATCCCGCACCGCCCCGAAAAAGCGAAAGTTGGCCATGATCCGTGAGCGACAGCACACGGCCTTGGCCTTGTCTGCGGGCCATGGCCTTGCCGTTGGCCGCGGGGTGGCTGTATGCCAAGGCCTTGGCCACGGGGTTGCTGCGTGCCTAGGCCTTGGCCCTGTGCTGGCTGGGTGCCATGGCCTTGGCCGCGGGGTGGACGCGTGCCTAGGCCTTGGCCGCGGGGTGGACGCGTGCCTAGGCCTTGGCCGCGGGGTGGACGCGTGCCTAGGCCTTGGCCGCGGGGTGGACGCGTGCCTAGGCCTTGGCCGCGGGGTGGACGCGTGCCTAGGCCTTGGCCGCGGGGTGGACGCGTGCCTAGGCCTTGGCCACGGGGTGGCTGCGTGCCTCGGCCTTGGCCTTGGCCGCGGGCTGGCTACATGCCTTTCTCGAAATGCAGCATATGCTGGCGACCAAGGCAGGTCGAACACTCTCATGCACACACAACACACACTCCGGCCGCGCTCCCGAGGCAAGGATAGGGAGCTCGAGCGTGGCCCTGTGCCTTGGCGTTGGCCGCGGGGTTGCTGAATGTCTTGGCCTCGGCCGCAGGCGAGCATTTGGCCAAAATGTGAGCACACGGTCCTCGCCGTTTCTTCGTATTCTTGGACCAAAAACTGAGATCCACACCTACCTTCCACTTCTTTCTCCGGTTTTGCCTGAATCGGACGAGTGGGCCCACCCATTTGGGCACCCGTTCGCTGCCGGTAAGATGGCCGTAAAACGAGTTTCGGAGCTCGGAATTGGATTCCGTTTTCTCCAGCCACCAACTCCCACCAAACCCGACCACGCCAGCCCAAAATCCCATGCCGCCCCCGAGACGCGAAATTTGGCCACAATCCGTGTGCTATAGCTCACGGATTTTGGCCTTTTCCGGGGGAAAAATGGGCGCAGGGCCTCCCGCATTTTTTTCGCCATTTCTTTGAGTGGAAAACAGTACTTGCACCGTGAGGAGGCCCCCGGCCCAGTTCTACCATAATCGGACCAATTCGCGGGCACGTTTCGCCCCCTTTTCACACCCCCGCACCCTCGGTAAATCGGCCGCAAAACGAGGTTCGGATGTCGAAATCGACTCCCCTCTTTTCCAACGCTCGACTGTCGCATGTATCTAATGCATCACCCCAAAATCCCGCAACGCCCCGGAAACGCGAAAGTTGGCCAAGATCCGTGAGCGACAGCACACGGCCTTGGCCTTGGCCGCGGGGTTGCTGCGTGCCTAGGCCTTGGCCGCGGGGTGGCTGGGTGACATGGCCTTGTCCTTGGCCACCGGGTGGCTGTGTGCCAAGGCCTTGGCTGCGGGGTGGCTGCGTGCCTAGGCCTTGGCCTCGGGGTGGACGCGTGCCTCGGCCTTGGCTGCGGGTTGGCTGGGTGCCATTGTCTTGGCCTTGGCCACCGGGTGGCTGTGTGCCAAGGCCTTGGCCGCAGGGTGGCTGCGTGCCTAGGCCTTGGCCGCGGGTTGGCTGGGTGCCATGGCCTTGGCCGCGGGGTGGACGCGTGCCTAGGCCTTGGCCACGGGGTGGCTGCGTGCCTCGGCCTTTGCCTTGGCCGTGGGCTGGATACGTGCCTTTCTCGAAATGCAGCATATGCTCGCGACCAAGGCAGGTCGCACACTCTCACGCACACACAACGCACACTCCAGCCGCGCTCCCGAGGCAAGGATAGGGAGCTCGAGCGTGGCCCCGTGGCTTGGCGTTGGCCGCGGGGTGGCTGCATGGCCTGGCTTTGGCCGCGGGCGAGCATTTGGCCAAAATGTGAGCACACGGTCCTCGCTGTTTCTTCGTATTCTTGGACCAAAAACTGAGATCCACACCTACCTTCCACTTCTTTCTCCGGTTTTTCCTGAATCGGACGAGTGGCCCACCCGTTTGGGCACCCGTTCGCTGCGGTAAATCGGCCGTAAAATGAGGTTCGGACCTCGAAATCGACTCCCCTCTTTTCCAACGCTCGACTGTCGCACGTATCTAATGCATCACCCCAAAATCCCGCACCGCCCCGGAAACGTGAAAGTTGGCCAAGATCCGGGAGCTACAGCACACGGCCTTGCCCTTGGCCGCGGGGTGGCTGAGTGCCATGGCATTGGCCGCGGGGTGGACTCGTGCCTTGGGCTTGGCCACGCGATGGCTGCGTGCCTTGGCCGCGGGCTCGCTCCGTGCCTTGCTCAAAATGCAGCACATCCTCGCCGTTTCTTCGTATTCTTGGACCAAAAACTGAGATCCACACCTACCTTCCACTTCTTTCTCCGGTTTTGCCTGAATCGGACGAGTGGGCCCACCCGTTTGGGCACCCGTTCGCTGCCGGTAAGATGGCCGTAAAACGAGTTTCGGAGCTCGGAATTGGATTCTGTTTTCTCCCGCCACCGACTCCCACCAAACCCGACAACGCCAGCCCAAAATCCCGCGCCGGCCCCGAAACGCGAAATTTGGCCACAATCCATGTGCTATAGCTCACGGATTTTGGCCTTTTCCGGGGGAAAAATGGGCGCAGGGCCTCCCGCATTATTTTCGCCATTTCTTTGAGCGGAAAACAGTACTTGCGCCGTGAGGAGGCCCCCGGCCAAGTTCTACCACAATAGGACCAATTCGCGGGCACGTTTCGTCCCCTTTTCGCACCCCCGCACCCTCAGTAAATCGACCGTAAAACGAGGTTCGGACCTCGAAATCGAATCCCCTCTTTTCCAACGCTCGACTTTCGCGCGTATCTAATGCATCACCCCAAAATCCCGCACTGCCCCGGAAACGCGAAAGTTGGCCAAGATCCATGAGCTACAGCACACGGCCTTGGCCTTGGCCGCGGGGTAGCTGCGTGCCATGGCCTTGGCCTTGGCCTCGGGGTGGCTGCGTGCCAATGCCTTCGCCGCGGGCTGGCTGCGTGCCTAGGCCTTGGCCGCGGGCTGGCTGGGTGCCATGGTGTTGGCCGCGGGGTGGACGCGTGCCTTGGCCTTGGCCGCGGGCTGGCTGCGTGCCTTCCTCGAAATGCAGCACATGCTCACGACCAAGGCAGGTCGAACACTCTCATGCACACACAACACACCTTCCGGCCACGCTCCCGAGGCAAGGATAGGGAGCTCGAGCGTGGCCCTGTGCCTTGGCATTGGCCGCGGGGTTGCTGAATGTCTTGGCCTCGGCCGCGGGCGAGCATTTGGCCAAAATGTGAGCACACGGTCCTCGCCGTTTCTTCGTATTCTTGGACCAAAAACTGAGATCCACACCTACCTTCCACTTCTTTCTCCGGTTTTGCCTGAATCGGACGAGTGGGCCCACCCGTTTGGGCACCCGTTCGCTGCCGGTAAGATGGCCGTAAAACGAGTTTCGGAGCTCGGAATTTGATTCCGTTTTGTCCCGCCACCGACTCCCACCAAACCCGATGACGCCAGCCCAAAATCCCACGCTGCCCCCGAAACGTAAAATTTGGCCACAATCCGTGTGGTATATAGCACACGGATTTTGGCCTTTTCTGGGGGAAAAATGGGCGCAGGGCGGCATGGGATTTTGGGCTGGCGGGGTCGGGTTTGGTTGGAGTCGGTGGCGGGAGAAAACGGAATCCAATTCCGAGCTCCGAAACTCATTTTACGGCCATCTTACCGGCAGCGAACGAGTGCCCAAACGGGTGGGCCCACTCGTCCGATTCAGGCAAAACCGGAGAAAGAAGTGGAAGGTAGGTGTGGATCTCAGTTTTTGGTCCAAGAATACGAAGAAACGGCGAGGACCGTGTGCTCACATTTTGGCCAAGTGCTCGCCCTCGGCCAAGGCCAAGCCATGCAGCCATCCCACGGCCAACGCCAAGGTACAGGGCCACGCTCGAGCTCCCTATCCTTGCCTCGAGAGCGCGGCCGGAGTGTGCGCTGTGTCTGCGTGAGAGTGTGCGACCTGCCTTGGTCGCGAGCATATGCTGAATTTCGAGAAAGGCATGCAGCCAGCCCGCGGCCAAGGCCAAGGCCGAGGCACGCAGCCACCCCGTGGCCAAGGCCTAGGCACGGGTCCGCCCCGCGGCCAAGGCCATGGTACCCAGCCAGCCCGCGGCCAAGGCCTAGGGACGCAGCCACCCCGCGGCCAAGGCCTTGGCACACAGCCACCCGGTGGCCAAGGCCAAGGCCATGGCACCCAGCCAGCCAGCGGCCAAGGCCTAGGCATGCAGCCACCCCGCGGCCAAGGCCAAGGCCGTGTGCGGTCGCTCACAGATCTTGGCCAACTTTCGCGTTTCCGGGGGGGTGCGGAATTTTGGGCTGATGCATTAGATACGTGCGACAGTCGAACGTCGGAAAAGAGGGGAGTCGATTTCGAGGTCCAAATCTCGTTTTACGGCCGATTTACCGAGGGTGCGGGAGCGCCGCCGGAGTGTGTGTTGTCTGTGCGTGAGAGTGTGCTGCATTTCAAGCAAGGCACGGAGCCAGCCCGCGGCCAAGGCCAAGGCCGGGGCACGCAGCCACCCCGTGGCCAAGGGCAAGGCACGGGTCCACCCCGCGGTCAACGCCATGGCACGCAGCCAGCCCGCGGCCAAGGCCTAGGCACATAGCCAGCCCGCGGCCAAGCCCTTGGCACGCAGCCACCCCGAGGCCAAGGCCAAGGCCATGGCACGCAGCTACCCCGCGGCCAAGGCCAAGGCCGTGTGCTGTAGCTCATGGATCTTGGCCAACTTTCGCGATTCTGGGGCGTTGCGGGATTTTGGGGTGATGCATTAGATACGTGCGACAGTCGAGCGTTGGAAAAGAGGGGAGTCGATTTCGAGGTCCGAACCTCGTTTTACGGCCGATTGACCGAGGGTGCGGGGGTGCGAAAAGAGGACGAAACGTGGCCGCGAATTGGTCCGATTGTGGTAGAACTGGGCCGGGGGCCTCCTCACGGCGCAAGTACTGCTTTCCGCTCGAAGAAATGGCAAAAATAATACGGGAGGCCCTGCGCCCATTTTTCCCCGGAAAAGGCCAAAATCCGTGAGCTATAGCACATGGATTGTGCTAAATTTTGCGTTTCGGGGCCGGCGTAGGATTTTGGGCTGGCGTGGTCGGGTTTGGTGGGAGTCGGTGGCGGGAGAAAACGGAATCCAATTCCGAGCTCCGAAACTCGTTTTACGGCCATCTTACCGGCAGCGAACGGGTGCCCAAACGGGTGGGCCCACTCGTCCGATTCAGGCAAAACCGGAGAAAGAAGTGGAAGGTAGGTGTGGATCTCAGTTTTTGGTCCAAGAATACGAAGAAACAGCGAGGATGTGGTGCATTTTGAGCAAGGCACGGAGCCAGCCTGCGGCCAAGGCCATGGCCGAGGCACGCAGCCACCGCGTGGCCAAGGCCAAGGCACGAGTCCACCCCGCGGCCAATGCCATGGCACGCAGCCACCCCGCGGCCAACTTTCGCGTTTCCGGGGCGGTGCGGGATTTTGGGGTGATGCATTAGATAGGTGCGACAGTCGAGCGTTGGAAAAGAGGGGAGTCGATTTCGAGGTCCGAACCTCGTTTTACGGCCGATTTACCGGCAGCGAATGGGTGCCCCAACGGGTGGGCCACTCGTCCGATTCAGGCAAAACCGGAGAAAGAAGTGGAAGGTAGGTGTGGATCTCAGTTTTTGGTCCAAGAATACGAAGAAACGGCGAGGACCGTGTGCTCACATTTTGGCCAAATGCTCGCCCGCGGCCAAGGCCAAGCCATGCAGCCACCCCGCGGCCAACGCCAAGGCACAGGGCAACGCTCGAGTTCCCCATCCTTGCCTCGGGAGTGCGGCCGGAGTGTGCGTTGTGTGTGCGTGAGAGTGTGCGACCTGCCTTGGTCGCGAGCATATGCTGCATTTCGAGAAAGGCACATAGCCAGCCCACGGCCAAGGCCAAGGCCAAGGCACGCAGCCACCCCGTGGCCAAGGCCTAGGCACGCGTCCACCCCGCGGCCAAGGCCTAGGCACGCGTCCACCCCGCGGCCAAGGCCATGGCACCCAGCCAGGCCGCGGCCAAGGGCTAGGCACGCAGCCACACCAAGGCCTTGGCACACAGCCACCCGGTGGCCAAGGCCAAGGCCATGGCACCCAGCCAACCCGCGGCCAAGGCCAAGGCCGAGGCACGCAGCCAACCCGTGGCCAAGGCCAAGGCCGAGGCACGCAGCCAACCCGTGGCCAAGGCCAAGGCACGCGTCCACCACGCGGCCAACGCCATGGCACCCAGCCAGCCCGCGGCCAAGGCCTTGGCACGCAGCCACCCAGAGGCCAAGGCCAAGGCCATGGCACGCAGCTACCCCGCGGCCAAGGCCAAGGCCGTGTGCTGTAGCTCATGGATCTTGGCCAACTTTCGCGGTTCTGGGGCGGTGCGGGATTTTGGCGTGATGCATTAGATACGTGCGACAGTCGAGCGTTGGAAAAGAGGGGAGTCGATTTCGAGGTCCGAACCTCGTTTTACGGCCGATTTACCGAGGGTGCGGGGGTACGAAAAGGGGACGAAACGTGCCCGCGAATTGGTCCGATTGTGGTAGAACTGGGCCGGGGGCCTCCTCACGGCGCAAGTACTGTTTTCCGCTCGAAGAAATGGCGAAAATAATGCGGGAGGCCCTGCGCCCATTTTTCCCCCGGAAAAGGCCAAAATCCGTGAGCTATAGCACATGGATTGTGCTAAATTTCGCGTTTCAGGGCCGGCGTGGGATTTTGGGCTGGCGTGGTCGGGTTTGGTGGGAGTCGGTGGCGGGAGAAAACGGAATCCAATTCCGAGCTCCGAAACTCGTTTTACGGCCATCTTACCGGCAGCGAACGGGTGCCCAAACGGGTGGGCCCACTCGTCCGATTCAGGCAAAACCGGAGAAAGAAGTGGAAGGTAGGTGTGGATCTCAGTTTTTGGTCCAAGAATACGAAGAAACGGCAAGGATGTGCTGCATTTTGAGCAAGGCACGGAGCCAGCCTGCGGCCAAGGCCAAGGCCGAGGCACGCAGCCACCGCGTGGCCAAGGCCAAGGCACGAGTCCACCCCACGGCCAATGCCATGGCACGCAGCCACCCCGCGGCCAAGGCCAAGGCCGTGTGCTGTAGGTCACTTATCTTGTCCAACTTTCGCGTTTCTAGGGCGGTGCGGGATTTTGGGGTGATGCATTAGATACGTGCGACAGTCGAACGTCGGAAAAGAGGGGAGTCAATTTCGAGGTCCGAACCTCGTTTTACGGCCGATTTACCGAGGGTGCGGGGGTGCGAAAAGGGGACGAAACGCGCCCTCGAATTGGTCCGATTGTGGTAGAACTGGGCCAGGGGCCTCCTCACGGCACAACTACCGCTTTCCGCCCGAAGAAATGGCAAAAATAATGAGGGAGGCCCTGCACCCATTTTTCCGCCAGAAAAGGCCAAAATCCGTGAGCTATACCACACGGATTGTGGCCCAATTTCGAGTTTCGGGGGCGGCGTGGGATTTTGGGCTGGCGTCGTCGGGTTTGGTGGGACTCGGTGGCGGGAGAAAACGGAATCCAATTCCGAGCTCCGAAACTCGTTGTACGGCCATCTTACCGGCAGCGAACGGGTGCCCAAACGGGTGGGCCAACTCGTCCGATTCAGGCAAAACCGGAGAAAGAAGTGGAAGGTAGGTGTGGATCTCAGTTTTTGGTCCAAGAATACGAAGAAACGGCGAGGATTTGCTGCATTTTGAGCAAGGCACGGAGCCAGCCTGCGGCCAAGGCCAAGGCCGAGGCACGCAGCCACCGCGTGGCCAAGGCCAAGGCACGAGTCCACCCCGCGGCCAATGCCACGGCACGCAGCCACCCCACGGCCAAGGCCAAGGCCGTGTGCTGTAGGTCACTGATCTTGTTCAACTTTCGCGTTTCCAGGGCGGTGCGGGATTTTGGGGTGATGCATTAGATACGTGCGACAGTCGAGCGTTACAAAAGAGGGTAGTCGATTTCGAGGTCCGAACCTCATTTAACGGCCGATTTACCGAGGGTGCGGGGGTACGAAAAGGGGACGAAACGTGCCCGCGAATTGGTCCAATTGTGGTAGAACTGGGCCGAGGCCTCCTCACGGCGCAAGTACTGTTTTCTGCTCGAAGAAATGGCGAAAATAATGCGGGAGGCCCTGCGCCCATTTTTCCGCCAAAAAAGGCCAAAATCCGTGAGCTATAGCACACGGATTGTGGCCAAATTTCGCGTTTCGGGGGCGGCATGGGATTTTTGGCTGGCGTGGTCGGGTTTGGTGGGTGTCGGTGGCGGGAGAAAACGGAATCCAATTCCGAGCTCCGAAACTCGTTTTACGACCATCTTACCGGCAGCGAACGGTTGCCCAAACGGGTGGGCCCACTCGTCGGATTCAGGCAAAACCGGAGATAGAAGTGGAAGGTAGGTGTGGATCTCAGTTTTTGGTCCAAGAATACGAATAAACGGCGAGGACCGTGTGCTCACATTTTGGCCAAATGCTCGCCCGCGGCCAAGGCCAAGCCACGCAGCCACCCCGCGGCCAACGCCAAGGCACAGGGCCACACTCGAGCTCCCTATCATTGCCTCGGGAGCGCGGCCCGAGTGTCTCTTGTGTGTGCGTGAGAGTGTGCGACCTGCCTTGGTCGCGAGCATGTGCTGCATTTCGAGCAAGCCCGCGGCCAAGGCCAAGGCCGAGGCACGCAGCCACCCCGTGGCCGTGGCCGAGGCACGCAGGCACCCCGGGCCCAAGGCCATGGCACCCAGCCAGCGAGCGGCCAAGGCCATGGCAGCCAGCCAGCCCGCGGCCAAGGCCTTGGCACACAGCCACCCGGTGGCCAAGGCCAAGGCCATGGCACGCAGCCACCATGCGGCCATGGCCAAGGCCATGGCACACAGCCAACCCGCGGCCGAGGCCAAGGCCGTGTGCTGTAGCTCACGGATCTTGGCCAACTTTCGCGTTTCCAGGGCGGTGCGGGATTTTGGGGTGATGCATTATATACGTGCGACAGTCGAACATCGGAAAAGAGGGGAGTCGATTTCGAGGTCCGAACCTCGTTTTACGGCCGATTTACCGAGGGTGCGGGGGTGGGAAAAGGGGACGAAACGTGCCCACGAATTGGTCCGATTGTTGTAGAACTGGGCCGGACGCCTCCTCACGGTGCAAGTACTGTTTTCCGCTGGAAGAAATGGAGAAAAAAATGCGGGAGGCCCTGCGCCCATTTATCCCCCGAAAAAGGCCAAAATTCATGAGCTATAGTACACGGATTGTGGTCAAATTTCGCGTTTCGGGGGCGGCGTGGGATTTTGGGCTGGCGTGGTCGGGTTTGGTGGGAGTCGGTGGCGGGAGAAAACAGAATCCAATTCCGAGCTCCGAAACTCGTTTTACGGCCATCTTACCCACAGCGAACGGGAGCCCAAACGGGTGGGCCCAGTCGTCCGATTCAGGCAAAACCGGAGAAAGAAGTGGAAGGTAGGTGTGGATCTCAGTTTTTGGTCCAAGAATACGAAGAAACGGCGAGGACCGTGTGCTCACATTTTGGCCAAATGCTCGCCCGCGGCCAAGGCCAAGCCATGCAGCCACCCCGCGGCCAACGCCAAGGCACAGGGCCACGCTCGAGCTCCCTATCATTGCCTCGGGAGCGCGGCCCGAGTGTGTCTTGTGTGTGCGTGAGAGTGTGCGACCTGCCTTGGTCGCGAGCATGTGCTGCATTTGGAGCATGGCACGGAGCAAGCCCGCGGCCAAGGCCAAGGCCGAGGCACGCAGCCATCCCGTGGCCAAGGCCAAGGCACGCGTCCACCCCGCGGCCAAGGCCATGGCACCCAGCCAGCCCGCGGCCAAGGCCTTGCCACACAGCCAAGGCCATGGCCCGCAGCCATCCCGCGGCCAAGGCCAAGTCCGTGTGCTGTCGCTCACGGATCTTGGCCAACTTTCGCGTTTCCGGCGCGGTGCGGGATTCTGGGGTGATGCATTAGATACGTGCGACAGTCGAACGTCGGATAGGAGGGGAGTCGATTTCGAGGTCCGAACCTCGTTTTACGGCCGATTTACCGAGGGTGCGGGGGTGCGAAAAGGGGACGAAACGTGCCCTCGAATTGGTCCGATTGTGATAGAACTGGGCCGGGGGCCTCCTCACGGTGCAAGTATTGCTTGCCGCTCGAAGAAATGGCAAAAATAATGTGGGAGGCCCTGCGCCCATTTTTCCGCCAAAAAAGACCAAAATCCGTGAGCTATACCACACGGATTGTGGCAAAATTTCGCGTTTCGGGGGCGGAGTGGGATTTTGGGCTGGCGTCGTCGGGTTTCGTGGGAGTCGGTGGCGGGAGAAAACGGAATCCAATTCCGAGCTCCGAAACTCGTTTTACGGCCATCTTACCGGCAGCGAACGGGTGCCCAAAAGGGTGGGCCCACTCGTCCGATTCAGGCAAAACAGGAGAAAGAAGTGGAAGGTAGGTGTGGATCTCAGTTTTTGGTCCAAGAATACGAAGAAACGGCGAGGACAGTGTGCTCACATTTTGGCCAAATGCTCGCCCGCGGCCAAGGCCAAGCCACGCAGCCACCCCGCGGCCAACGCCAAGGCACAGGGCCACGCTCGAGCTCCCTTGGATTCCGTTTTCTCCCACCACCGACTCCCACCCAACCCGACCACGCCAGCCAAAAATCCGACGCCACCCCCGAAACACGAAATTTGGCCACAATCCGTGTGCTATAGCTCACGGATTTTGGCCTTTTCGGGCGGAAAAATGGGCGCAGGGCCTCCCGCATTATTTTCGCCATTTCTTCGTGCGTAAAACAGTACTACCACCGTGAGGAGGCCCCCGGCCCAGTTCTACCACAACCGGACCAATTCGCGGGGACGTTTCGTTCCCTTTTCGCACCCCCGCAAGTTCGGTAAATCAGACGTAAAACAAGGTTCGGACCTCGGAATCGACTCCCATCTTCTCCGACGTTCAACTGTCGTACGTATCTAATGCATCACCCCAAAATCCCGCCGCACCCCGGAAACGCGAAAGTTGGCCAAGATCCGTTAGCTACAACACACGGCCTTGCCCGCGGGGTGGCTGCGTGCCTAGGCCTTGGCCGCGGGGTGGCTGGGTGCCATGGCCTTGGCCTTGGCCACGGGGTGGCTGCGTGCCTAGGCCTTGGCCGCGAGGTGGCTAGGTGCCATGGCCTTGGCCTTGGCCGCGGGGTGGCTGCGTGCCTAGGCCTTGTCCGCGGGTTGGCTGGGTGCCATGGCCTTGGCCTTGGCCGCGGGGTGGCTGCGTGCCTTGGCTTTGGCCGCGGGCTGCCTGTGTGCCTTGCTCGAAATGCAGCCCATGCTCGCGACCAAGGCACGTCGCACTCTCTCGCGCACACACAGCACAAACTTGGGCCGCGCTCCCGGGGCAAGGATAGGGAGCTCGAGCATGGCCCTGTGCCTTGGCCTTGGCCGTGGGGTGGCCGCGTGCCTTGGCTGCGGGCGAGCATTTGGCCAAAATGTGAGCGCACGGTCCTCGCCGTTGCTTCGTATTCTTGGACCAAAAACTGAGATCCACACCTACCTTCCACTTCTTTCTCCGGTTTTGCCTGAATCCGACGAGTTGGCCCACCCGTTTGGGATCCCGTTCTCTGGCGTTAAAATGGCCGTAAAACGAGTTTCGGAGGTCGGAATTGGATTCCGTTTTCTCCCGCCACAAACTCCCACCAAACCCGACCACGCCCGCCAAATATCTCACGCCGCCCCCGAAACGCGAAATTTGGCCGCAATGCGTCTGCTATAGCTCACGGATTTTGGCCTTTTCGGGCGGCAAAAATGGGCGCAGGGCCTCCCGCTTTGTTTTCGCCATTTCTTCAAGAGGAAAAAAGTACTAGCACCGTGAGGAGGCCCCCGTCCCAGTTCTAACACAACCGGAACAATTCGCGTGCACGTTTCGTTCCCTTTTCGCACCCCCGCACGTTCGGCAAATCAGACGTAAAACGAGGTTCGGACCTCGGAATCGACTCCCGTCTTCTCTGAAGTTCGACTGTCGCACGTATCTAATGCATCACCCCAAAATCCCGCCCCGCCCTGGAAACGCGAAAGTTGGCCAAGATCCGTGAGCTACAGCACACGGCCTTGGCCGCGGGGTGGCTGCGTGCCTAGGCCTTGGCCGTGGGGTGGCTGGGTGCCATGGCCCTGGCCTTGGCCGCGGGGTGGCTGGGTGGCATGGCCTTGCCCTTGGCTGCGGGGTGGCTGCGTGCCTTGGCCTTGGCCACGGGCTGGCTGCGTGCGTTCCTCGAAATGCAGCACCTGCGCGCGACCAAGGCACGTCGCACAGTCTCGCGCACACACAACACACACTTGGGCCGCGCTCCCGGGGCAAGGATACGGAGCTCGAGCGTGGCACTATGCCTTGGCCTTGGCCGCGGGCGAGCATTTGGCCAAAATGTGAGCACACGGTCCTCGCCGTTGCTTCGTATTCTTGGACCAAAAACTGAGATCCACACCTACCTTCCACTTCCTGCTCCGGTTTTGCCTGAATCGGACGAGTTGGCCCACCCGTTTGGGCACCCGTTCTCTGGCGGTAAAATGGCCGTAAAACGAGTTTCAGAGGTCGGAATTGGATTCCGTTTTCTCCCGCCACAAACTCCCACCAAACCCGACCACGCCCGCCAAATATCCCACGCCGCCCCCGAAACGCGAAATTTGGCCGCAATGCGTGTGCTATAGCTCACGGATTTTGGCCTTTTCGGGCGGCAAAAATGGGCGCAGGGCCTCCCGCATTGTTTTTGCCATTTCTTCAAGAGGAAAAAAGTACTAGCACCGTGAGGAGGCCCCCGTCCCAGTTCTAACACAACCGGACCAATTCGCGGGCACGTTTCGTTCCCTTTTCGCACCCCTGCACGTTCAGTAAATCAGACGTAAAACGAGGTTCGGACCTCGGAATCGACTCCCGTCTTCTCTGAAGTTCGACTGTCACACGTATCTAATGCATCACCCCAAAATCCCGCCCCGCCCTGGAAACGCGAAAGTTGGCCAAGATCCGTGAGCTACAGCACACGGCCTTGACCGCGGGGTGGCTGCGTGCCTAGGCCTTGGCCGCGGGGTGGCTGGGTGCCATGGCCTTGGCCTTGGCCGCGGGGTGGCTGCGTGCCTAGGCCTTGGCCGCGGGGTGGCTGGGTGCCATGGCCTTGGCCTTGGCCGCGGGGTGGCTGGGTGGCATGGCCTTGCCCTTGGCTGAGGGGTGGCTGCGTGCCTTGGCCTTGGCCACGGGCTGGCTGCGTGCCTTCCTCGAAATGCAGCACCTGCGCGCGACCAAGGCACGTCGCACAGTCTCGCGCACACACAACACACACTTGGGCCGCGCTCTCGGGGCAAGGATAGGGAGCTCGATCGTGGCCCTGTGCCTTGGCCTTGGCCGCGGGCGATCATTTCGCCAAAATGTGAGCACACGGTCCTTGCCGTTGCTTCGTATTCTTGGACCAAAAACTGAGATCCACACCTACCTTCCACTTCTTTCTCCGGTTTTGTCTGAATCCGACGAGTTGGCCCACCCGTTTGGGCACCCGTTCTCTGGCGGCAAAATGGCCGTAAAATGAGTTTCAGAGGTCGGAATTGGATTCCGTTTTCTCCCGCCACCGACTCCCACCAAACCCGACCACGCCCGCCAACAATCCCACGCCGCCCCCGAAACGCGATCCGTGTGCAATAGCTCACGGATTTTGGCCCTTTCGGGCAGAAAAATGGGCGTAGGGCCTCCCGCATTATTTTCGCCATTTCTTCGAGAGGAAAACAGTACTAGCACCGTGAGGAGGCCCCCGGTCCAGTTCTACCACAACTGGACCAATTTGCGGGCGCGTTTCGTCCGCTTTTCGCACCCCCGCACGTTCGGAAAATCAGACGTAAAACTAGGTTCGGACCTCGGAATCGACTCCCTTCTTCTCCGACATTCGACTGTCGCACGTATCTATTGCATCACCCCAAAATACGCTCCACCCTGGAAACGCGAAAGTTGGCCGCAATCCGTCTGCTATAGCCCACGGATTTTGGCCTTTTCGGGCGGAAAAATGGGCGCAGGGCCTCCCCCATATTTTCGCCAATTCTTCGAGCGGAAAACAGTACTAGCACCGTGAGGAGGCCCCCGGCCCAGTTCTAGCACAACCGGACCAATTCGCGGGCACATTTCGTCCCCTTTTCGCATCCCCGCACGTTCGGTAAATCGGCCGTAAAACGAGGTTCGGACCTCGTAATCGACACCAGTCTTCTCCGACGTTCGACTGCCGCACGTATCTAATGCATCACCCCAAAATCCCGCACCGCCCCGGAAATGCGAAAGTTGGCCAAGATCCGAGAGCTACAGCACACGGCCTTGGCCGCGGGGTGGCTGTGTGCCTAGGCCATGGCCGCGGGGTGGCTGCGTGCCAAGGCCATGGCCGCGGCGTGGCTGCGTGCCTAGCCCTTGGCCGCGTGGTGGCTGCGTGCCTAGGCCTTGGCCGCGGGGTGGCTGCGTGCCTTGCTCGAAATGCATCACATGCTCGCGACCAAGGCACGTCGTACACTCTCGCACACACACAACACACACTTGGACCGCACTCCCGGGGCAAGGATAGGGAGCTCGAGCGTGGCCCTGTGCCTTGGCCTTGGCCGCGGGGTGGCCGCGTGCCTTGGCCTTGGCCTTGGCCGCGGGCGAGCATTTGGCCAAAATGTGAGGACACGGTCCTCGCCGTTGCTTCGCATTCTTGGACCAAAAACTGAGCTCCACACCTACCTTCCACTTCTTTCTCCGCTTTTGCCTGAATCCGTCGAGTTGGCCCACCCGTTTGGGAACCCGTTCTTTGGCCTTTTCTGGTGGAAAAATGGGCGCAGGGCCTCCCGCATTATTTTTGCCATTTCTTCGAGCGGAAAGCAGTACTTGAGCCGCGAGGAGGCCCCGGGCCCAGTTCTACCACAATCGGACAAATTCGAGGGAACGTTTCGTCCCCTTTTCGCACCCCCGCACCCTCGGTAAATCGGCCGTAAAATGAGGTTCGGACCTCGAAATCGTCTCCCCTCTTTTCCGACGTTCGAATGTCGCACGTATCTAATGCATCACCCCAAAATCCCGCACCGCCCCAGAAACGGGAGAGTTGGCGAAGATCCGTGAGCGACAGCACACGGCCTTGGCCTTGACCGTGGGGCGGCTGTGTGCCTAGGCCTTGGCCGCGGGGTGGACGCGTGCCTAGGCCTTGGCCACGGGGTGGCTGCGTGCCTCGGCCTTGGCCTTGGCCGCGGGCTGGCTACGTGCCTTTCTCGAAATGCGGCATATGCTCGCCACCAAGGCAGGTCGCACCCTCTCACGCACACAGAACACACACTCCGGCCGCGCTGCCGAGGCAAGGATAGGGAGCTCGAGCGTGGCCCTGTGCCTTGGCGTTGGCCGCGGGGTGGCTGCATGGCTTGGCCTTGGCCGCGGGCGAGCATTTGGCCAAAATGTGAGCACACGGTTCTCACCGTTTCTTCGTATTCTTGGACAAAAAGCTGAGATCCACACCTACCTTCCACTTCTTTCTCCGGTTTTGCCTGAATCGGACGAGTTGGCCCACCCGTTTGGGCACATGTTCGCTGCCGGTAAGATGGCCGTAAAACGAGTTTCGGAGCTCGGAATTGGATTCCGTTTTCTCCCGCCGCCGACTCCCACCAAACCCGATGACGCCAGCCCAAAATCCCACACCGCCCACGAAACGCGAAATTTGGCCACAATCCATGTGCTATAGGTCACGCATTTTGGCCTTTTCTGGCGGAAAAATGGGCGCAGGGCCTCCCGCATTATTTTTGAAATTTTCTTCGAGCGGAAAGCAGTACTTACGCCGTGAGGAGGCCCCCGGCCCAGTTCTACCACAATCGGACCAATTCGCGGGCACGTTTCGTCCTCTTTTCGCACCCCCGTACCCTCGGTAAATCGGCCGTAAAATAAGGTTCGGACCTCGAAATCGACTCCCCTCTTTTCCAACGCTCGACTGTTGCACGTATCTAATGCATCACCCCAAAATCCCGCACCGCCCCGGAAACGCGAAAGTTGGCCAAGATCCGTGAGCTACAGCACACGGCCTTGGCCTTGGCCGCGGGCTGGCTACGTGCCTTGGCCTTGGCCGCGGACTGGCTGGGTGCCATGCCCTTGGCTGCGGGCTGGCTGGGTGCCATGGCCTTGGCCGCGGGGTGGACGCGTGCCTTGGCCTTGGCCACGGGGTGGCTGCGTGCCTCGGCCTTGTCCTTGGCCGCGGGCTGGCTCCGTGCCTTGCTTGAAATACAGCACATGCTCGCGACCAAGGCAGGTCACACACTCTCACGCACACACAACACACACTCGGGCCGCGCTCCCGTGGCAAGGATAGGGAGCTCGAGCGTAGCCCTGTGCCTTGGCGTTGGCCGCGGGGTGGCAGCTTGGCTTGGCCTTGGCCGCGGGCGAGCATTTGGCCAAAATGTGAGCACACGGTCCTCGCCATTTCTTCGTATTCTTGGACCAAAAGCTGAGATCCACACCTACCTTTCACTTCATTCTCTGGTTTTGCCTGAATCGGACGAGTTGGCCCACCCGTTTGGGCACCCATTTGCTGCCGGTAAGATGGCCGTAAAACGAGTTTCGGAGCTCGGAATTGGATTCCGTTTTCTCCCACCACCGACTCCCACCAAACCCGACGACGCCAGCCCAAAATCCCACGCCGACCCAGAAACGCGAAATTTGGCCACAATCCGTGTGCTATAGCTCACGGATTTTGGCCTTTTCCGGGGAAAAATGGGCGCACGGCCTCTCGCATTATTTTCGCCATTTCTTCGAGCGGAAAACAGTACTTGCGCCGTGATGACGCCCCCGGCCCAGTTCTAGCACAATCGGAGCAATTCGCGGGCACGTTTCGTCCCCTTTTCGCACCCCCGCACCCTCGGTAAATCGGCCGTAAAACGAGGTTCGGACCTCGAAATCGAATCTCCTCTTTTCCGACGTTCGACTGTCGCACGTATCTAATGCATCACCCCAAAATCCTACACCGCCCCGGAAACGTGAAAGTTGGCGAAGATCCGTGAGCGACAGCACACGGCCTTGGCCTTGGCCGCGGGGGGGCAGCGTGCCTAGGCCTTGGCCGCGGGCTAGCTGGGTCCCATGGCCTTGGCCGCGGGGTGGACGCGTGCCTAGGACTTGGCCACGGGGTGGCTGCGTGCCAAGGCCTTGGCCGCGGGCTGGCTGCATGCCTAGGACTTGGCCGCGGGCTGGCTGGGTGCCATGGCCTTGGCCGCGGGGTGGACGCGTGCCTAGGACTTGGCCACGGGGTGGCTGCGTGCCAAGGCCTTGGCCGCGGGCTGGCTGCATGCCTAGGACTTGGCCGCGGGCTGGCTGGGTGCCATGGCCTTGGCAGCGGGGTGGACGCGTGCCTTGGCGTTGGCCGCGGGGTGGCTGCGTGGCCTAGTCTTGGCCGCGGGCGAGCATTTGGCCAAAAGTGAGAACACGGCCCTCGCCGTTTCTTCGTATTCTTGGACCAAAAACTGAGATCGACACCTACCTTCCACTTCTTTCTCCGGTTTTGCCTGAATCGCACGAGTTGGCCCACCCGTTTGGGCACACGTTCGCTGCCGGTAAGATGGCCGTAAAATGAGTTTCAGAGTTTGGAATTGGATTCCGTTTTCTCCCACCACCGACTCCCACCAAACCCGACGACGCCAGCCCAAAATCCCACGCCGACCCAGAAACGCGAAATTTGGCCACAATCTGTGTGCTATAGCTCACGCATTTTGGCCTTTTCCGGGGAAAAATGGGCGCACGGCCTCTCGCATTATTTTCACCATTTCTTCGAGCGGAAAACAGTACTTGCGCCGTGATGACGCCCCTGGCCCAGTTCTAGCACAATCGGACCAATTCGCGGGCACGTTTCGTCCCCTTTTCGCACCCCCGCACCCTCGGTAAATCGGCCGTAAAACGAGGTTCGGACCTCGAAATCGAATCTCCTCTTTTCCGACGTTCGACTGTCGCACGTATCTAATGCATCACCCCAAAATCCTACACCGCCCCGGAAACGTGAAAGTTGGCGAAGATCCGTGAGCGACAGCACACGGCCTTGGCCTTCGCCGCGGGGGGGCTGCGTGCCTAGGCCTTGGCCGCGGGCTAGCTGGGTGCCATGGCCTTGGCCGCGGGGTGGACGCGTGCCTAGGACTTGGCCACGGGGTGGCTGCGTGCCAAGGCCTTGGCCGCGGGCTGGCTGCTTGCCTAGGACTTGGCCGCGGGCTGGCTGGGTGCCATGGCCTTGGTAGCGGGGTGGACGCGTGCCTTGGCGTTGGCCGCGGGGTGGCTGCGTGGCCTAGCCTTGGCCGCGGGCGAGCATTTGGCCAAAAGTGAGAACACGGCCCTCGCCGTTTCTTCGTATTCTTGGACCAAAAACTGAGATCCACACCTACCTTCCACTTCTTTCTCCGGTTTTGCCTGAATCGCACGAGTTGGCCCACCCGTTTGGGCACACGTTCGCTGCCGGTAAGATGGCCGTAAAATGAGTTTCAGAGTTTGGAATTGGATTCCGTTTTCTCCCACCACCGACTCCCACCAAACCCGACGATGCCAGCCCAAAATCCCACACCGCCCACGAAACGCGAAATTTGGCCACAATCCGTGTGCTATAGCTCACGCATTTTGGCCTTTTCCGGGGAAAAATGGGCGCACGGCCTCTCGCATTATTTTCGCCATTTCTTCGAGTGGAAAACAGTACTTGCTCCGTGATGACGCCCCCGGCCCAGTTCTAGCACAATCGGACCAATTCGCGGGCACATTTCGTCCCCTTTTCGCACCCCCGTACCCTCGGTAAATCAGCCGTAAAACGAGGTTCGGACCTCGAAATCGAATCTCCTCTTTTCCAACGTTCGACTGTCGCACGTATCTAATGCATCACCCCAAAATCCTGCACCGCCCCGGAAACGCGAAAGTTGGCGAAGATCCGTGAGCGACAGCACACGGCCTTGGCCTTGGCCGCGGGGGGGCTGCGTGCCTAGGCCTTGGCCGCGGGCTAGCTGGGTGCCATGGCCTTGGCCGCGGGGTGGACGCGTGCCTAGGACTTGGCCACGGGGTGGCTGCGTGCCAAGGCCTTGGCCGCGGGCTGGCTACGTGCCTAGGCCTTGGCCGCGGGCTGGCTGGGTGCCATGGCCTTGGTAGCGGGGTGGACGCGTGCCTTGGCGTTGGCCACGGGGTGGCTGCGTGCCATGGCCTTGGCCTTGGCCGCGGGCTGGCTCGGTGCCTTGCTCGAAATGCAGCACATGCTCGCGACGAAGGCAGGTCGCACACTCTCACGTACACACAACTCACACTCCGGCCGCGCTCCCGAGAAAAGGATAGGGAGCTCGAGCGTGGCCCTGTGCCTTGGCGTTGGCCGCGCGGTGGCTGCGTGGCTTGGCCTTGGCCGCGGGCGAGCATTTGGCCAAAACGTGAGCACACGGTCCTCGCCGTTTCTTCGTATTTTTGGACCAAAAACTGAGATCCACACCTACCTTCCACTTCTTTCTCCGGTTTTTCCTGAATCGGACGAGTTGGCCCACCCGTTTGGGCACCCGTTCGCTGGCGCTAAGATGGCCGTTAAACGAGTTTCGGAGCTCGGAATTGCATTCCGTTTTCTCCCGCCACCGACTCCCACCAAACCCGACCACGCCAGCCCAAAATTCAACGCCGCCCCCGAAACGCGAAATTTGGCCACAATCCCTGTGCCTTGGCCTTGGCCGCAGGGTGGCTGGGTGCCATGGCCTTGGCCACGGGCTGGCTGGGTGCCATGCCCTTGGCCGTGGGCGGGCTGGCTGGGTGCCATGGCCTCGGCCTTGGCCTTGGCCGCGGGCTGGCTCCGTGCCTTGCTCGAAATGCAGCGCATGCTCGCGACCAAGGCAGGTCGCACACTGTCACGCACACACAACACACACTCGGGCCGCCAAATTTCGTGTTTCGGGGGCGGCGTGGGATTTTTGGCTGGCATGGTCGGGTTTGGTGGGAGTCGGTGGCGGGAGAAAACGGAATCCAATTCCGAGCTCCGAAACTCGTTTAACGTCCATTTTACCGCCAGAGAATGGGTTGCCAAACGGGTGGGCCAACTCGTCGGATTCAGGCAAAACCGGAGAAAGAAGTGGAAGGTAGGTGTGGATCTCAGTTTTTGGTTCAAGAATACGAAGCAACGGCGAGGACCGTGTGCTCACATTTTGGCCAAATGCCCGCCCGCGGCCAAGGCACGCGGCCACCCCGCGGCCAAGGCCAAGACACAGGGCCACGCTCGAGCTCCCTATCCTTGCCCCGGGAGCGCGGCCCAAGTTTGTGTTGTGTGTGCGCGAGAGTGTGCGACGTGCCTTGGTCGCGAGCATGTGCTGCATTTCGAGCAAGGCACGCAGCCACCCCGCGGCCACCGCCAAGGCCATGGCACCCAGCCACCCCGAGGCCAAAGCCTAGGCACGCAGCCACCCCGAGGCCATGGCACCCAGCCACCCCGCGGCCAAGGCCTAGGCACGCAACCACCCCGCGGCCAAGGCCTAGGCACGCAGCCACCCCGCGGCCAAGGCTGTGTGCTGTAGCCCACGGATCTTGGCCAACTTTTGCGTTTCCAGGGCGGGGCGGGATTTTGGGGTGATGCATTAGATACGTGCGACAGTCGAACGTCGGAGGAGGCGGGAGTCAATTCCGAGGTCCGAACCTTGTTTTACGTCTGATTGTGGTAGAACGAAACGTGCCCGCGAATTGGTCCGATTGTGGTAGAACTGGGCCGGGGGCCTCCTCACGGTGCTAGTACTGTTTTCCTCTAGAAGAAATGGCGAAAATAATGCGGGAGGCCCTGCGCCCATTTTTCCGCCCGAAAAGGCCAAAATCCGTGAGCTACAGCACACGGATTGCGGCCAAATTTTGCGTTTCGTGCGCGGCCTGTGATTTTTGGCCGGCGCGGTCGGGTTTGGTGGGAGTCAGTGGTGGGAGAAAACGGAAACCAATTCCAAGCTCCGAAACTCGTTTTAAAGCCATTTTACCGCCAGAGAACGGGTGCCCAAACGGGTGGGCCAACTCGTCGGATTCAGGAAAAACCGGAGAAAGAATTGGAAGGTAGGTGTGGATCTCAGTTTTTGGTCCAAGAATACGAAGCAACGGCGAGGACCGTGTGCTCACATTTTGACCAAATGCTCGCCCGCGGCCAAGGCCAAGCCCAAGGCACGCGGCCTCCCCGCGGCCAAGGCCAAGGCACAGGGCCACGTTCGAGCTCCCTATCCTTGCGCCGGGAGCGCGGCCCAAGTTTGTGCTGTGTGTGCGCGAGAGTGTGCGACGTGCCTTGGTCGCTGGCATGTGCTGCATTTCGAGCAAGGCACGAAGCCAGCCCACGGCCAAAGTCAAGGCACGCAGCCACCCCGCGGCCAAGGCCAAGGCCATGGCACCCAGCCACCCCGCGGACATGGCCTAGGCACGCAGCCACCCCGCGGCCAAGGCCAAGGCCATGGCACCCAGCCACCCCGCGGCCAAGGCCTAGGCACGCAGCCACCCCGTGGCCAAGGCCAAGGCACGCAGCCACCCCGCGGCCAAGGCCAAGCCCATGGCACCCAGACACCCCGCGGCCAAAGCCAAGGCACGCAGCCACCCCGTGGCCAAGGCCAAGGCCATGGCACCCAGCCACGCCGCTGCCAAGGCCTAGGCACACAGCCACCCCGCGGCCAAGGGCGTGTGCTGTAGCTCACGGATCTTGGCCAACTTTCGTGTTTCCAGGCAGTGCGGGATTTTGGGGTGATGCATTAGATACGTGCGACAGTCGAATGTCGGAGAAGACGGGAGTCGATTCCGAGGTCCGAACCTCCTTTTACGGCCGATTTACCGAACGTGCAGGGGTGCGAAAAGGGGGCGAAATGTGCCCGCGAATTGGTCCGGTTGTGGTAGAACTGGGCAGGAGAAAACGGAATCCAATTCCGAGCTCCGAAACTCGTTTAACGGCCATTTTACCGCCAGAGAACCGGTTCCCAAACGGGTGGGCCAACTCGTCGGATTCAGGCAAAACCGGAGAAAGAAGTGGAAGGTAGGTGTGGATCTCAGTTTTTGGTCCAAGAATACGAAGCAACGGCGAGGACCATGTGCTCACATTTTGGCCAAATGCTCGCCCGCGGCCAAGGCCAAGGCCAAGGCACGCAGCCACCCCGCGGCCAAGGGCAAGGCCATGGCACCCAGCCACCCCGCGGCCAAGGCCTAGGCACGCAGCCACCCCGCGGCCAAGGCCGTGTGCTGTAGCTCACGGACCTTGGCCAACTTTCGCGTTTCTGGGGAGGGGCGGGATTTTGGGGTGATGCATTAGATACGTGCGACAGTCGAACGTCGGAGAAGACGGGAGTCGATTCCGAGGTCCGAACCTCGTTTTACGTCTGATTTACCGAACGTGCGGGGGTGCGAAAAGGGAACGAAACGTGCCCGCGAATTGGTCCGGTTGTGGTAGAACTGGGCCGGGGGCCTCCTCACGGTGCTAGTACTGTTTTCCTCTCGAAGAAATGGCGAAAATAATGCGGGAGGCCCTGCGCCCATTTTTCCGCCCGAAAAGGCCAAAATCCGTGAGCTACAGCACACGGATTGCGGCCAAATTTCGCGTTTAGGGGGCCGCGTGTGATTTTTAGCCGGCGTGGTCGGGTTTGATGGGAGTCGGTGGCGGGAGAAAACGGAATCCAATTCCAAGCTCCGAAACTCGTTTTACAGCCATTTTACCGCCAGAGAACGGGTGCACAAACGGGCGGGCCAACTCGTCGGATTCAGGTAAAACCGGAGAAAGAAGTGGAAGGTAGGTATGGATCTCAGTTTTTGGTCCAAGAATACGAAGCAACGGTGAGGACCGTGTGCTCACATTTTGGCCAAATGCTCGACCGCGGCCACGGCCAAGGCCAAGGCACGCGGCCACCCCGCGGCCAAGGCCAAGGCTCAGGGCCACGCTCGAGCTCCGTATCCTAGGCCCGGAAGCACGGCCCAAGTGTGTGTTGTGTGTGCGCGAGAGTGTGCGATGTGCCTTGGTCGCGAGCATGTGCTGCATTTCGAGCAAGGCACGCAGCCAGCCCGCGGCCAAGGCCAAGGCACGCAGCCACCCCGCGGCCAAGGTCAAGGCCATGGCACCCAGCCACCCACGGCCAAGGCCTAGGCACGCAGCCACCCCGTGGCCAAGGCCAAGGCCATGGCACCCAGCCCTGCCGCGGCCAAGTCCAAGGCACGCAGCCACCCCGCGGCCAAGGGCAAGGCCGTGTGCTGTAGCTCACGGATCTTGGCCAACTTTCGCATTTCCGGGGTGGTGCGGGATTTTGCGGTGATGCATTAGATACGTGCGACAGTCGAGCGTTGGAAAAGAGGGGAGTCGACTTCGAGGTCCGAACCTCGTTTTACAGCCGATTTACCGAGGGTGCGGGGGTGCGAAAAGGGGACGAAACGTGCCCATGCATTGGTCCGATTGTGGTAGAACTGGGCCGGGGGCCTCCTCACGGTACAAGTACTGCTTTCCAGTCGAAGAAATGACAAAATTAATGCGGGAGGCCCTGCGCCCATTTTTCCACCAGAAAAGGCCAAAATCCGTGAGCTATAGCACACGGATTGTGGCCAAATTTCGCGTTTCTTGGGCGGAGTGCGATTTTGGGCTGGTGTGGTCGGGTTTGGTGGGAGTTGGTGGCGGGAGAAAGCGAAATCCAATTCCGAGCTCCGAAACTCGTTTTACGGCCATCTTGCCGGCAGCGAACGGGTGCCCAAACGGGTGGGCCAACTCGTCCGATTCAGGCAAAACCGGAGAAAGAAGTGGAAGGTAGGTGTGGATCTCAGTTTTTGGTCCAAGAATACGAAGAAATGGCGAGGACCGTGTGCTCACATTTTGACCAAATGCTCGCCCGCGGCCAAGGCCAAGCCATGCAGCCACCCCGCGGACGGAGTGTGTGTTGTGTGTGCGTGAGAGTGTACGACCTGCCTTGGTCGCGAGCATGTGCTGCATTTCGAGTAAGGCACGGAGCCAGCCCGCGGATGAGGTACGCAGCCACCCGGTGGCCAACGCCGAGGCACGCGTCCACCCCGCGGCCAAGACCATGGCACCCTCCCAGCCCGCGGCCAAGGCCATGGCACCCAGCCAGCCCGTGGCCAAGGCCTAGGCACGCAGCCATCCCGCGGCCAAGGCCTTGGGACGCAGCCACCCCGAGGCCAAGGCCAAGGCCATGGCACGCAGCCACCCCGCGGCCAAAGCCAAGGCCATGGCACGCAGCCACCCCGCGGTCAAGGCCAAGGCCGTGTGCTGTAGCTCACGGATCTTGGCCAACTTTCGCGTTTCCGAGGTGGTGCGGGATTTTGGGGTATTACATTAGATACGTGCGACAGTCAAGCGTTGGAAAAGAGGGGAGTCGATTTCGAGGTCTGAACATCGTTTTACGGCCGATTTACCGAGGGTGCGGGAGTGCGAACAGGGGACGAAACGTGCCCTCGAATTGGTCCGATTGTGGTAGATCTGGGCCAGGGGCCTCCTCACGGCGCAAGTACTGCCTTCCACTCGAAGAAATGGCGAAAATAATGCAGGAGGCCCTGCGCCCATTTTTCCGCCAGAAAAGGCCAAAATCCGTGAGCTATAGCACACGGATTCTGACCAAATTTCGCGTTTCGGGGACGGCGTGGGATTTTGGGCTGCCATGACAGGTTTGGTGGGAGTCGGTGGTGGGAGAAAACGGATTCCAATTCCGAGCTCTGAAACTCATTTTACGGCCTTCTTACCGGCAGCGAACGGGTGCCCAAACGGGTGGGCCAACTCGTCCGATTCAGGAAAAACCAGAGAAAGAAGTGGAAGGTAGGTGTGGATCTCAATTTTTGGTTCAAGAATACGAAGAAACGGTGAGGACCGTGTGCTCATATTTTAGCCAAATGCTAGCCCACGGCCAAGGCCAAGCCGCACAGCCACCCCGCGGCCAACGCCAAAGCACAGGGCCACGCTAGAGCTCCCTATCCTTGCCTCGGGAGTGCGGCTGGAGTGTGTGTTGTGTGTGCGTGAGAGTGTGTGACCTGCCTTGGTCGCGAGCATATGCTGCATTTCGAGAAAGGCACGTAGCCAGCCCGCGGCCAAGGCCAAGGCCGAGGCACGCAGCCACCACATGGCCAAGGTCTAGGCACGCGTCCACCCCGCGGCCAAGGCCATGGCACCCAGCCAGCCCGCGGCCAAGGCCTAGGCACGCAGCCACCCCGTGGCCAAGGCCTTGGCACACAGCCACTCGGTGGCCAAGGCCAAGGCCATGGCACCCAGCCACCCCGCGGCCAAGGCATGGCACGCAGCCACCCCGCGGCCAAGGCCAAGGCCGTGTGCTGTAGCTCACGGATCTTGGCCAACTTTCGCGTTTCCGGGGCGGTGCGGGATTTTGGGGTGATGCATTAGATACGTGCGACAGTCGAGCGTTGGAAAAGAGGGGAGTCGATTTCGAGGTCCGAACCTCGTTTTACGGCCGATTTACCGAGGGTGTGGGGGTGCGAAAAGGGGTCGAAACGTGCCCTCGAATTGGTCCGATTGTGGTAGAACTGGGCCGGGGGCCTCCTCACGGCGTAAGTACTGCTTTCCGCTCGAAGAAATGGCAAAAATAATGCGGGAGGCCCTGCGCCCATTTTTCCGCCAGAAAAGGCCAAAATCCGTGAGCTATAGCAAACGGATTGTAGCCAAATTTCGCGTTTCAGGGGCGGCGTTGGATTTTGGGCTGGCGTGGTCGGGTTTGGTGGGAGTCGGTGGCGGGAGTAAACGGAATCCAATTCCGAGCTCCGAAACTCGTTTTACGGCCATCTTACCTGCAGCGAACGGGTGCCCAAACGGGTGGGCCAACTCGTCCGATTCAGGCAAAACCGGAGAAAGAAGTGGAAGGTAGGTGTGGATCTCAGTTTTTGGTCCAAGAATACGAAGAAACAGCGAGGACCGTGTGCACACATTTTGGCCAAATGCTCGCCCGCGGCCAAGGCCAAGCCACGCAGCCACCCTGCGGCCAACACCAAGGCACAGGGCCACGCTCGAGCTCCCTATCCTTGCCTCGGGAGCGCGGCCGGAGTGTGTGTTGTGTGTGCGTGAGAGTGTGCAACCTGCCTTGGTCGCGAGCATGTGCTGCATTTCGAGCAAGGCGCGGAGCCAGCCCGCGGCCGAGGCACGCGGTCACCCGGTGGCCAACGCCAAGGCACGCGTCCACCCCGCGGCCAAGACCATGGCACCCACCCAGCCCGTGGCCAAGACCATGGCACGAAGCCAGCCCGCGGCCAAGGCCTTGGGACGCAGCCACCCCGAGGCTAAGGCCAAGGCCATGGCACGCAGCCACCCCGCGGCCAAGGCCAAGGCCGTGTGCTGTAGCTGACGGATCTTGGCCAACTTTCGCGTTCCCGGGGTGGTGCGGGATTTTGTTGTATTCCATTAGATACGTGCGACAGTCGAGCGTTGGAAAAGAGGGGAGTCGATTTCGAGGTTCGATCCTCGTTTTACGGCCGATTTACCGAGGGTGCGGGGGTGCGAAAAGAGGACGAAACGTGCCCTCGAATTGGTCCGATTGTGGTAGAACTGGGCCGGGGGCCTCCTCACGGCGCAAGTACTGCTTTCCACTCGAATAAATGGCAAAAATAATGCGGGAGGCCCTGCGCCCATTTTTCCGCCAGAAAAGGCCAAAATCCGTGAGCTATAGCAAACGGATTGTGGCCAAATTTCGCGTTTCAGGGGCAGCGTGGGATTTTGGGCTGCTGTGGCGGGTTTGGTGGGAGAAAACGGAATCCAATTCCGAGCTCTGAAACTCGTTTTACGGCCTTCTTACCGGCAGCGAACGGGTGCCCAAACGGGTGGGCCAACTCGTCCGATTCAGGCAAAACCGGAGAAAGAAGTGGAAGGTAGGTGTGGATCTTAGTTTTTGGTCCAAGAATACGAAGAAACGGCGAGGACCGTGTGCTCACATTTTGGCCAAATGCTCGCCCGCAGCCAAGGCCAAGCCACGCAGCCACCCCGCGGCCAACGCCAAGGCACAGGGCCACGCTCGAGCTCCCTATCCTTGCCTTGGGAGCGCGGCCGGAGTGTGTGTTGTGTGTGCGTGAGAGTGTGCGACCGGCCTTGGTCGCGAGCATGTGCTGCATTTCGAGCAAGGCACGGAGCCAGCCTGCGGCCAAGGCCAAGGCCGAGGCACGCAGCCACCCAGTGGCCAAGGCGAAGGCACGCGTCCACCCCACGGCCAAGGCCATGGCACCCACCCAGCCCGCGGCCAAGGCGTAGGCACGCAGCCAGCCCGCGGCCAAGGCCTTGGCACGCAGCCACCCCGAGGCCAAGGCCAAGGCCATGGCACGCAGCCACCCCGCGGCCAAGGCCAAGGCCGTGTGCTGTAGCTCACGGATCTTGGCCAACTTTTGCGTTTCCGGGGCGGTGCGGGATTTTGGGGTGGTGCATTAGATAGGTGCGACAGTCGAGCGTCGGAAAAGAGGGGAGTCGATTTCGAGGTCCGAACCTCGATTTACGGCCGATTTACCGAGGGTGCGGGGGTGCGAGAAGGGGACGAAACGTGCCCGCGAATTGGTCCGATTGTGGAAGAACTGGGCCATTGGCCTCCTCACGGCGCAAGTACTGTTTTCCGCTAGAAGAAATGGCGAAAATAATGCGGGAGGCCCTGCGCCCATTTTTCCCACGGAAAAGGCCAAAATCCGTGAGCTATAATTTATGGTTTCCACTGGCGCAAATTCCACCACCTCAATTTGCAATTTAAGGTGAGAAAGAATTCCCCATTGTTAACAAATAGTTATCCATTAAGCGGGGGAAATACTATAAAAAAGCAGAAAGATTATCTTTCGACTCTTGCAAGAACGGACTAACAAGGTCAGCTACCCCAACAATCTTCATAATTAAATACCGTTACTGTATAAGGTCCATCTCGTTATGAAAGACCTATTACTAGAAAATTCATGGGTAGAGCCGAAGAGTGGTAACTGTACAAGTTACCAATAGAATTGATTAAGTGAAGGAAGTGGCTCCGGTGTATAGAGAGGGCCTCACCGTTTAAGAAGTAATCATAGAGACGACGGAACCCACAATTTCTTTATCTATTTACTACTTTCTTTTTTTTTTTACTATATTCTTTCCAATGGCCCGACAAAAGGTAAAAGCGTGGTCGGGAAGGTTAGAGTATAGCACACGGATTGTGGCCAAATTTCGCGTTTCGTGGGCAGCGTGGGATTTTGGGCTGGCGATGTCGGGTTTGGTGGGAGTCGGTGGCGGGAGAAAACGGAATCCAATTCCGAGCTCCGAAACTCGTTTTACGGCCATCTTACCGGCAGCGAACGGGTGCCCAAACGGGTGGGCCCACTCATCCGATTCAGGCAAAACCGGAGAAAGAAGTGGAAGGTAGGTGTGGATCTCAGTTTTTGGTCCAAGAATACGAAGAAACGGCGAGGACCGTGTGCTCACATTTTGGCCAAATGCTCGCCCGCGGCCAAGGCCAAGCCATGCAGCCACCCCGCGGCCAACGCCAAGGCACAGGGCCACGCTCGAGCTCCCTATCCTTGCCTCGGGAGCGCGGCCGGAGTGTGTGTTGTGTGTGCGTGAGAGTGTGCGACCTGCCTTGGTCGCGAGCATATGCTGCATTTCGAGAAAGGCACGTAGCCAGCCCGCGGCCAAGGCCGAGGCACGCAGCCACCCCGTGGCCAAGGCCTAGGCACGCGTCCACCCCGCGGCCAAGGCCATGGCACCCAGCCAGCCCGCGGCCAAGGCCTAGGCACGCAGCCACCCCGCGGCCAAGGCCTTGGCACACAGCCACCCGGTGGCCAAGGCCAAGGCCATGGCACCCAGCCACCCCGCGGCCAAGGCCAAGGCCGTGTGCTGTCGCTCACGGATCTTGGCCAACTTTCACGTTTCCGGGCGGTGAGGGATTTTGGGGTCATGCATTAGATACGTGCGACAGTCGAATGTCGGAAAAGAGGGGAGTCGATTTCGAGGTCCGAACCTCGTTTTACGGCCGATTTACCGAGGGTGCGGGGGTGCGAAAAGGGGACGATACGTGCCCTCGAATTGGTCCGATTGTGGTAGAACTGGGCCGGGGGCCTCCTCACGGCGTAAGTACTGCTTTCCGCTTGAAGAAATGGCAAAAATAATGAGGGAGGCCCTGCGCCCATTTTTCCGCCAGAAAAGGCCAAAATCCGTGAGCTATAGCACACGCATTGTGGCCATATTTCGCGTTTCAGGGGCGGCGTGGGATTTTGGGCTGGCGTGGTCGGGTTTGGTGGGAGTCGGTGGCGGGAGAAAACGGAATCGAATTCCGAGCTCCGAAACTCGTTTTACAGCCATCTTACCGGCAGCGAACGGGTGCCCAAACGGGTGGGCCCACTCGTCCAATTCAGGCAAAACCGGAGAAAGAAGTGGAAGGTAGGTGTGGATCTCAGTTTTTGGTCCAAGAATACGAAGAAACGGTGAGGATCGTGTGCTCACATTTTGGCCAAATGCTCGCCCAAGGCCAAGGCCAAGCCACGCAGCCACCCCGCGGCCAACGCCAAGGCACAGGGCCAAGCTTGAGCTCCCTATCCTTGCCTCGGGAGCGCGGCCTGAGTGTGTGTTGTGTGTGCGTGAGAGTGTGCGACCTGCCTTGGTCGCGAGCATGTGCTGCATTTCGAGCAAGGCACGGAGCCAGCCCGCGGCCAAGGCCAAGGCCGAGGCACGCAGCCACCTCGTGGCCAAGGCCAAGGCACGCATCCACCCCGCGGCCAAGGCCATGGCACCCAGCCAGCCCGCGGCCAAGGCCATGGCACCCAGCCAGCCCGCAGCCAAGGCCTAGGCACGCGGCCAAGGCCTAGGCAAGCAGCCAGCCCGCGGCCAAGGCCTTGGCACGCAGCCACCCCGAGGCCACGGCCAAGGCCATGGACGCAGCCACCCCGTGGCCAAGGCACGCATCCACCCCGCAGCCAATGCCAAGGCCGTGTGCTCTAGCTCACGGATTTTGGCAAACTTTCGCGTTTCCGGGGCGGTGCGGGATTTTGGGGTGATGCATTAGATACGTGCGACAGTCGAGCATTGGAAAAGAGGGGAGTCGATTTCGAGGTCCGAACCTCGTGTTACGGCCGATTTACCGAGGGTGCGGGGGTGCGAAAAGGGGACGAAACGTGCCCGCGAATGGGTCCAATTGTGGTAGAACTGGGCCGGGGGCCTCCTCACGGCGCAAGCACTGTTTTTCACTTGAAGAAATGGCAAAAATAATGTGGGAGGCCCTGCGCCCATTTTTCTCCCGGAAAAGGCCAAAATCCATGAGCTATAGCACACGGATTGTGGCCAAATTTCGCGTTTTGGGGGCGGCGTGGGATTTTGGACTGGCGTGGTTGGGTTTGGTGGGAGTCGGTGGCGGGAAAAAACGGAATCCAATTCCGAGCTCCGAAACTCGTTTAACGGGCATTCTACCGGCAGCGAACAGGTGCCCAAACGGGTGGGCCCACTCATCCGATTCAGGCAAAACCGGAGAAAGAAGTGGAAGGTAGGTGTGGATCTCAGTGTTTGGTCCAAGAATACGAAGAAACAGCGAGGACCGTGTGCTCACATTTTGGCCAAATGCTCGCCCGCGGCCAAGGCCAAGCCATGCAGCCACCCTGCGGCCAACGCCAAGGCACAGGGCCACGCTTGAGCTCCCTATCCTTGCCTCGGGAGTGCGGCCCGAGTGTGTGTTGTGTGTGGGTGAGAGTGTGCGACCTGCCTTGGTTGCGAGCATGTGCTGCATTTCGAGCTAGGCATGGAGCCAGCACGCGGCCAAGGCCAAGGCCGAGGCACGCAGCCACCCCGTGGCCAAGGCCAAGGCACGCGTCCAGCCCGCGGCCAAGGCCGTGGCACCCAGCCAGCCCGTGGCCAAGGCCTAGGCACGCAACCAGCCCGCAGCCAAGGCCTAGGCACGAAGGCAGCCTGCGGCCAAGGCCTAGACACGCAGCCAGCCCGCGGCCAAGGCCAAGGCCATGGCACCAGCCACCCGCGGCCATGGCCAAGGCCTGGCACGCATCCACCCGCGGCCAATGCCAAGGCCATGTGCTGTAGCTCACGGATCTTGGCCAACTTTGGCGTTTCGGGCGTTGCGGGATTTTGGGGTGATGCATTAGATACGTGCGACAGTCGAACGTCGGAAAAGAAGGGAGTCGATTTCGAGGTCCGAGCCTCGTTTTACGGCAGATGTACCGAGGGTGCGGGGGTGCGAAAAGGGGATGCTACGTGCCCTCGAATTAGTCCGATTGTGGTAGAACTGGGCCAGGGGCCTCCTCACGGCGTAAGTACTGCTTTCCGCTTGAAGAAATGGCAAAAATAATACGGGAGGCCCTGCGCCCATTTTTCCGCCAGAAAAGGCCAAAATCCGTGAGCTATATAGCACACGGATTGTGGCCAAATTTCGTGTTTCGGGGGCGGCGTGGGATTTTTGGCAGGCGTGGTTGGGTTTGGTGGGAGTCGGTGACGGGAGAAAACGGAATCCATTTCCGAGCTCCTAAAGTCGTTTAACGGCCATTTTACCGCCAGAGAACGGGTGGGCCAACTCGTCCAATTCAGGAAAAACCGGAGAAAGAAGTGGAAGGTAGGTGTGGATCTCAGTTTTTGGTCCAAGAATACGAAGCAACGGCGAGGACCGTGTGCTCACATTTTGGCCAAATGCTCACCCGCGGCCAAGGCCAAGCCATGCAGCCACCCCGCGGCCAACGCCAGGGCACAGGGCCACGCTCGAGCTCCCTATTCCTGCCTCGGGAGTGCGGCCGGAGTGTGTGTTGTGTGTGCGTGAGAGTGTGCGACCTGCCTTGGTCGCGAGCATGTGCTGCATTTCGAGCAAGGCACGGAGCCAGCCCGCGGCCAAGGCCAAGGCCGAGCCACGCAGCCACCCCGCGGCCAAGGCCATGGCACCCAGCCAGCCCGCGGCCAAGGCCATGGCACCCAGCCAGCCCGCGGCCAAGGCCATGGCACCCAGCCAGCCCGCGGCCAAGGCCTTGGCACACAGCCACCCGGTGGCCAAGGCCAAGGCCATGGCGCGCAGCCACCCCGAGGCCAAGGACAAGGCCATGCCCCGCAGCCACCCCGCGGCCAAGGCCAAGGCCGTGTGCTGTCGCTCACGGATCTTGGCCAACTTTCGTGTTTCCGGGGCGGTGCGGGATTTTGGGGCGATGCATTAGATACGTGCGACAGTCGAGCGTTGGAAAAGAGGGGAGTCGATTTCGAGGTCCGAACCTCGTTTTACGGCCGATTTACCGAGGGTGCAGGGGTGCGAAAATGGGACGAAACGTGCCCGCGAATTGGTCCGATTGTGGTAGAACTTGGCCGAGGGCCTCCTCTTACCGGCAGGAACGGGTGCCCAAGCGGGTGGGCCCACTCGTCCGATTCAGGCAAAACTGGAGAAAGAAGTGGAAGGTAGGTGTGGATCTCAGTTTTTGGCCAAGAATACGAAGAAGCGGCGAGGACCGTGTGCTCACATTTTGGCCAAATGCTCGCCCGGGCCAAGGCAAAGCCACGGCCACCCGCGGCCAAGCAAGGCAAGGGCCAGCTGGCCTTGGTGCTCCCTATCCTTTCGGGCCCGGCGCGGGCCAAGTGTGTGTTGTGTGTGCGTGAGAGTGTGCGACCTGCCTTGGTGTGCGAGCATTCGCAAAGGCACGAGCCAGCCCGCGGCAAGGCCAAGCCAGCCCATTTTGGCCAAGGCCAAGGCCAAACTCGAATGCGTCGGGACCAAGGCGGCCAAGGCCATGGTGTTGTGTGTGCGCCAAGGCCTAGGCACGAGCCACCGGGCCAAGGCCTTGGCACCAAAAGCCTCCCGGCCAAGGCCAGGGCTTGGCCATGTGCTAGCTTTCACTTGATCTTGGCTTGGGGAAAACAGGGCCACGCGGGATTTTTTTCGCCATTCTTGAAGAAAACGAAGATCCACGTCGGAGGCCCTGTCCCATTTTCGCTCCGAACCTCCTTGGCGGAGCTGGCTTGGGCACGCTTGCGGGTTTGCGTGAGTGCCATGGCACTTGGCCTTGGTAAATGGCTATAAAACGTGGGATTTTTGAGCTAGAATTGGGTTTGGTGGGCCTCCTCGCGCACCGAAACCTCGAAGAAATGGCCTTCCACCCCAAAATCCCATTTACCGCCTGAAACGGGTTGGCCAAAATCCGTGTGCTATAGGTCACAATTTGGAATAAGGGGAAAATGGGCAGGGCGTGGGATTTTGGTGTGGCTTTCTTTGAGTCCAGGTTTGGTGGGAGTGGTGGTGAAAATGGCCGCCCAATTTTGGCCCTCGGACGGCCAAGGCACAAGGCAAAGGTGCCCAAGCCCGGCCTTTGTAAATCGGCAAAACCGAAAATGAGGAGAAAGTTTTTGGCCAAGATTTCCAAGTGGAAGGTGGTGTGGATCTCAGTTTTCACCCAAATGCCCGCACCGCTGAGGAGGTTTTCTGGCAAGCCACTCCCGTTCTACGCAGCCATGGCCGGCCAAAGGCACAGGGTGCACGCTGAGCATGGCCTTGGCCAAGGCCATGGGTTTAGGTTGTGTGTGCGTGCATATTTTGCGACCTGGCAGGCGGATGCTGCATTTGGCCTGCAAGGCCAGGCCGGGCTGGGATTTTGGGCGTGTTGGCCTTGGCAATCGAGGGCTGGCTGGGTGCCTGGCCTTGGCCTCGGGCTGGCGTGCCTGGCCTTGGCATTTCGAGGCGTGCCTCGGCCTTGGCCTTGGTAGAACGGGCTGGCTGCGTGCCTTGCGAAATGCAGCACTTGGCGGCCAAAAAGGTCAAATACATCCACGGAGGCCAACACACTTCCCGAGGCAAGGCCAAAATCCGTGAGCTGGCCCGTGCCTTGGCGTTAGCGGGTGGGCAATTTGCGTGGCTTTGGTCGGGTTTGGGTTCTCCGCCACTGACTCCCACCAAACCCAACCACGCCAGCCAAAAATCCAACACCGCCGCCGAAACACGAAATTTCGCCGCAATCCGTGTGCTATAGCTCACGGATTTTGGCCTTTTCGGGCGGAAAAATGGGCGCATGGGCTCCCGTATTATTTTCGACATTTCTTCGATCGTAAAACAGTACTAGCACTGTGAGGGAGCCGCCGGCCACGTTCTACCACAACCGGACCAATTCGCTGGCACGTTTTGTCCCCTTTTCGCACCCCCGCACGTTCGTTAAATCAGACGTAAAACGAGGTTCGGACCTCGGAATTGACTCCCGTCTTCTCCGACGTTCGACTGTCGTACGTATCTAATGCATCACCCCAAAATCCCGCCCCGCCACGGAAACACGAAAGTTCGCCAAGATCCATGTGCTACAGCACACGGCCTTGGCCGCGGGGTGGCTGCGTGCCTAGGCCTTGGCCGCGGGGTGGCTGGGTGCAATGGCCTTGGTCTTGGCCACGGGGTGGCTGCGTGTCTTGGCCTTGGCCACGGGGTGGCTGCGTGCCTAGGCCTTGGCCGCGGGGTGGCTGGGTGCCATGGTCTTGGCCTTGGCCGCGGGCTGGTTGCGTGCCTAGGCCTTGGCCTCGGGGTGGCTGTGTGCCATGGCCTTGGCCTTGGCCGCAGGGTGGCTGCGTGCCTTGGCCTTGGCCGCGGGCTGGCTGCGTTCCAAAAACTGAGATCCACACCTACCTTCCACTTCTTTCTCCAGTTTTGCGCACTGAATCTTACGTTCGCACAAACTCACAACACAAACCGCTCAGGGGCAAGGATAGGGAGCTTGAGCGTGGCCCTGTGCCTTGGCCTTGGCCGCGGGGTGGCCGCGTGCCTTGGCCGCGGGCGAGCATTTGGCCAAAATGTGAGCACACGGTCCTCGCCGTTGCTTCGTATTCTTGGACCAAAAACTGAGATCCACACCTACCTTCCACTTCTTTCTCCGATTTTGCCTGAATCGGACGAGTTGGCCCACCCATTTGGGCACCCGTTCTCTGGCGGTAAAATGGCCGTAAAACGAGTTTGGGAGCTCGGAATTGGATTCCGTTTTCTCCCGCCACCGACTCCCACCAAACTCGACCATGCAAGCCAAAAATCCCAGGCCGCCCTCGAAACACTAAATTTGGCCACAATGCGTGTGCTATAGCTCACGGATTTTGGCCACCGCCCGAGCAGAAAAATGGCCAAGAGGGCCTCCGTAGGAGCTTGCGGGGCTTTCCCAGGACCTTAATTTTGTAATTTTGTGTTTCTCTTATCTTTTCACGCATTTTTTGTAGCACGAATTTTTTAACCCTAACTTTTTGCAACAATAAGACATTTTAATTTGGATTTGACCACAGAAAGCGGCAACTTAAATGTCCAATTGTGATGTGAAATCGTTAATTATTTGATTTATAATTAATTTGTATCTTAGATCCAAATATAAATTTTATTTACGAGTCGTTTATTGATATTTTAAGTTGTCTCAATGGTAGGCTTGAAAATTTATTTGCATTTTTGACCTACATGTTAGGGGTTCAACCGAGAGCTAAAGCTTCGAATATTCTCTTCAATTATTATTACATTAATTTCAAAAACAACATATCTGAATATTTCACATTTAATTTAAAAATTATTTTCTGCTGCATATTAGGATATATATGCAATCGACAATCGAGGTATTAGAGCAATTTTGGACCCACCAGCAGTAGACACCACCAGTCCTTGAGCTGACTCTCACCCCCCAAAAAAAAAGTATATTGAATTACGGTGTGATTTTTTCCATGATGGTAGAAAAAAATGTGAAATACTATTAAATAGAAAGAGAAAAATATTTCATAGCACGAAAAGAGGTGTTTTTGGCCTCACGTGGCATGCTGGGAGTGGGGGGCAAAACGGGTGCTCACGGCCAAGGCACGGGGCCATGCTCAAGCTCCCTATCCTTGCCTCGGGAGCGCGCGTTGGCTGCACCATACCTGGGCATTGGCCGCGGCACGAAAGTTGGACCAGATCCGCGAGCTACAGCACACGGTCTTTGGCCATTTTGGCCCGAAAAATGGGGCCGGAGCTTCCGCTGTTTCCCCCACTTTTGAGTCCCGTAAGATAACCGGTCGAAATACGTCACCTCCTAAAATTTCGGCCCAAACAAAGTCAGACAGGCGCTTGGGCCACGACGCTATATGCATTGGCCGTTGATGCGCGGCGTGCGGGCTGCGTGCGGGCTGCCTGCCTTGGACTTGGCGCGGGGTGGCTGCGTGCCTTGACCTTGGCCGCGGGCTGGCTGCGTGCCTTGCTCGAAATGCAGCACATGCTCGCGACCAAGGCACGTCGTTCACTCTCGCACACACACAACACACAATTGGGCCGCGCTCCCGGGGCAAGGATTGGGAGCTCGAGCGTGGCACTATGCCTTGGCCTTGGCCTTGGCGGGCGAGCATTTGGCCAAAATGTGAGCACACGGTCCTCGCCGTTGCCGTATTCTTGGACCAAAAACTGAGATCCACACCTACCTTCCACTTCCTTCTCCGGTTTTGCCTGAATCGGACGAGTTGGCCCACCCGTTTGGGCACCCGTTCTCTGGCGGTAAAATGGCCGTAAAACGAGTTTGAGCTCGGAATTGGATTCCCTTTTCTCCGCCACCGACTCCCACCAAACCCGACCACGCCCGCCAAAAATCACGCGCCCCGAACGCGAAATTTGGCGCAATCCGTGTGCTATATAGCTCACGGATTTTTTTTCGGCAGAAAAATGGGTTCAGGGCCTCCCGCATTATTTTCGCCATTTCTACGAGAGGAAAACAGTACTAGCACCGTGAGGAGGCCCCCGGCCCAGTTCTACCACAACCGGACCAATTCGCGGGCACGTTTCGTCCCCTTTTCGCACCCCCGCACGTTCGCTAAATCAGACGTAAAAAGAAGGTTTGGACCTCGGAATCGACTCCCGTCTTCTCCGACGTTCGACTGTCGCACGTATCTAATGCATCACCCCAAAATCCCGCCCCGCCCCGGAAACGCGAAAGTTGGCCAAGATCCATGAGCTACAGCACACGGCCTTGGCTGCAGGGTGGCTGCGTGCCTAGGCCTTGGCCGCGGTGTGGCTGCGTGCCTAGGCCATGGCCGCGGGGTGGCTGGGTGCCATGGCCTTGGCTTTGGCCGCGGGTGGCTGCGTGCCTTGGCTTTGGCCGCGGGCTGGCTGCGTGCCTTGCTCGAAATACAGCACATGCTCGCGACGAAGGCACGTCGCACACTCTCACACACACACACAACACACACGTGGACCGCGCTCCTGGGGCATGGATAGGGAGCTCGAGCGTGGCCCTCTGCCTTGGCCTTGGCCGCGGGGTGGCCGCGTGCCTTGGCCTTGGCCTTGGCCGCGGGCTAGCATTTTGCCAAAATGTGAGCACACGGTCCTCGCCGTTGGCCTAGGCACGCAGCCACCCCGCGGCCATGGCCTAGGCACGCAGCCACCCCGCGGCCATGTCCAAGGCACGTCACACACTCTCGCACACACACAACACACACTTGTACCGCGCTCACGGATTTTGGCCTTTTCGGGCGGAAAAATGGGCGCAGGGCCTCCCGCATTATTTTCGCCATTTCTTCGAGAGGAAAACAGTACTAGCACCGTGAGGAGGCCCCCGGCTCAGTTCTACCACAACCGCAACAATTCGCGGGCACGTTTCGTTCCCTTTTCGCAACCCCGCACGTTCGTTAAATTAGACGTAAAACGAGGTTCAGACCTCGGAATCGACTCCCATCTTCTCCGACGTTCGACTGTCGCACATATCTAATGCATCACCCCAAAATCCTGCCCCGCCCCAGAAACGCGAAAGTTGGCCAAGATCCGTGAGGTACAGCACACGGCCTTGGCCTAGGGGTGGCTGCGTGCCTAGGCCTTGGCCGCGGGGTGGCTGGGTGCCATGGCCTTGGCCTTGGCCGCGGGGTGGCTGCGTGCCTTGGCCTTGACCTCGGGCTGGCTGCGTGCCATGCTCGAAATACCGCACATTCTCGGGACCAAGGCACGTCGCACACTCTCGCGCACACACAATACACACTTCGGCCGCGCTCCCGGGGCAAAGATAGGGAGCTCGAGCGTGGCCCTGTGCCTTGGCCTTGGCCGCGGGGTGGCCGCGTGCCTTGGCCGCGGGCGAGCATTTTGCCAAAATGTGAGCACACGGTCCTCGCCGTTGCTTCGTATACTTGGACCAAAAACTGAGATCCACACCTACCTTCCACTTCTTTCTCCGTTTTCTCCCACCACCGAGTTGGCCCACCCGTTTGGGAACCCGTTCTCCCGAGCTCCCACCAAACCCGACCACGCCAGCCAGCCCAAAACCCACGCCCGACCCAAAAAACGCCGAAATTTGGCCACAATCCGAGCGCTATAGCTCACGGATTTTGGCCTTTTCCGGGGGAAAAATGGGCGCAGGTCCTACCGCATTATTTTCGCAATTTCGTTGAGCGGAAAACAGTACTTACGCCGTGAGGAGGCCCCCGGCCCAGTTCTACCACAATCGGACCAATTCGCGGGCACGTTTCGTCCTCTTTTCGCACCCCTGCACTCTCGGAAAATCGGCCATAAAACAAGGTTCGGACCTCGAAATCGACTCCCCTCTTCTCGAACCCTCGACTGTCGTACGTATCTAATGCATCACCCCAAAACCCCGCACTGCCCCGGAAACGCGAAAGTTGGCCAAGATCCGTGAGCTACAGCACACGGCCTTGGCCTTGGCCACCCCGCGGGCAGGCTGGGTGCCATGGCCTTGGCCGCGGGGTGGACGCGTGCCTTGGCCTTGGCCACGGGGTGGCTGCGTGCCTCGTCCTTGGCCTTGGCCCCGGGCTCGCTCCGTGGCTTGCTCGAAATGCAGCACATGCTCGCGACCAAGGCAGGTCGCACACTCTCACGCACACACAACAAACACTCCCGCCGCGCTCCTGAGGCAAGGATAGGGAGCTCGAGCGAGGCCCTGTGCGTTGGCGTTGGCCGCGGGGCGGCTGCGTGGCTTGGCCTTGGCCGCGGGCGAGCATTTGGCCAAAATGTGAGCACACGGTCCTCGCCGTTTCTTCGTATTCTTGGACCAAAAACTGAGATCCACACCTACCTTCCACTTCTTTCTCCGGTTTTGCCTGAATCGGAGGAGTTGGCCCACCCGTTTGGGCACCCGTTCGCAGCCGGTAAGATGGCCGTAAAACGAGTTCGGAGCTCGGAGTTGGATTCCGTTTTCTCCGCCACCGACTCCCACCAAACCCGACGACGCCAGCCCAAAATCACGCCGCCCCGAACGCGAAATTTGGCCACCATCCGTGTACTATAGCTCACGGATTTTGGCCTTTTCCGGTTGAAAAATGGGCGCAGGGCCTCCCGCATTATTTTCGCCATTTCTTTGAGCGGAAAGCAGTACTTGCGCCGTGAGGAGGCCCCCGGCCCAGTTCTACCACAATCGGACCAATTCGAGGGCACGTTTCGTCCCCTTTTCGCACCCCGCACCCTCGGTAAATCGGCCGTAAAACGAGGTTCGGACCTCGAAATCGTCTCCCCTCTTTTCCGACGTTCGAATGTCGCACGTATCTAATGCATCACCCCAAAATCCCGCACCGCCCCGGAAACGCGAAAGTTGGCCAAGATCCGTGAGCGACAGCACACGGACTTGGCCTTGACCGCGGGGTGGGATATTTGGGGGCGGCGTGGGATATTTGGCTGGCGTGGTCGGGTTTGGTGGGAGTCGGTGGCGGGAGAAAACGGAATCCAATTCCGAGCTCCGAAACTCGTTTTACGGCCATCTTACCGGCAGCGAACGGGTGCCCAAACGGGTGGGCCCACTCATCCGATTCAGGCAAAACCGGAGAAAGAAGTGGAAGGTAGGTGTCGATCTCAGTTTTTGGTCCAAGAATATGATGAAACGGCAAGGACCGTGTGCTCACATTTTGGCCAAATGCTCGCCCGCGGCCAACGCCAAGGCACAGGGCCACGCTCGAGCTCCCTATCCTTGCCTCGGGAGCGCGGCCGGAGTGTGTGTTGTGTGTGCGTGAGAGTGTGCGACCTGCCTTGGCCGCGCGCATGTGCTGCATTTCGAGCAAGGCACGGAGCCAGCCTGCGGCCAAGGGCAAGGCCGAGGCACGCAGCCACCCCTTGGAGAAGGCCAAGGCACGCGTCCACCCGCAGCCAAGGCCTTGGCACGCAGCCAGCCAGCGGACAAGGCCTAGGCACGCAGCCAGCCAGCGGCCAAGGCCTTGGCACGCGGCCACCCGAGGTGAAGGCCAAGGCCATGGCACGCGCAGCCACCCGCGGCCAAGGGCAAGCCCATGGCACGCAGCCACCCGCGGCCAAGGCCAAGGCCGTGTGCTGTAGCTCACGGATCTTGGCCAACTTTTTCGCGTTTCGGGCGGTGCGGGATTTTGGGGTGATGCATTAGATCGTGCGACAGTCGAGTTGGAAAAGAGGGGAGTCGATTTCGAGGTCGAACCTCATTTTTACGGTCATTTTACCGAGGGTATGGGGGCGCGAAAAAAGAGGACAAAACGTGCCCGAATTGGTCCGATTGTGGTAGAACTGGGCGGGGCCTCCTCACAGGCGAAGAAATGGCCTGCGGGAGGGGCGCCCATTTATTCCCCGGAAAAGGCCAAAATCCGTGAGCTATAGCACACGGATTGTCGCCAAATTTCGTGTTTCGTGGGGGGGGGGGGTGTGGGATTTTGGGCTGGCATCGTCGGGTTTGGTGGGATTCGGTGGCTGGAGAAAATGGAATCCAATTCCGAGCTCCGAAACTCGTTTTACGGCCATCTTACCGGCAGCGAACGGGTGCCCAAACGGGTGGGCCAACTCCTCCGATTCAGGCAAAACCGGAGAAAGAAGTGGAAGGTAGGTGTGGATCTCAGTTTTTGGTCCAAGAATACGAAGAAACGGCGAGGACCGTGTGCTCACATTTTGGCCAAATGCTCGCCCGCGGCCAAGGCCAAGCCACGCAGCCACCCCGCGGCCAAGGCCAAGGCACAGGGCCACGCTCGAGTTCCCTATCCTTGCCTCGGGAGCGCGGCCGGAGTGTATGTTGTGTGTGCGTGAGAGTGTGCGACCTGCCTTGGTCGCGAGCATGTGCTGCATTTCGAGCAAGGCACGGAGCCAGCCCTTGGCCAAAAGGGGTGGACGCGTGCCTTGGCCTTGGCCAAGGGGTGGCTGCGTGCCTCGGCCTTGGCCTTGGCAGCGGGCTGGCTCCATGCCTTGCTCGAAATGCAGCACATGCTCGCGACCAAGGCAGGTTGCACACTCTCACGCACACACAACACACACTCGGGCCGCGCTCCCGAGGCAAGGATAGGGAGCTCGAGCGTGGCCGTGTGCCTTGGCGTTGGCCGTGGGGTGGCTGTGTGCCTAGGCCTTGGCCGCGGGGTGGCTGGGTGCCAAGTCCTTGGCTTTGGCCGCGGGTTGGCTGGGTGCCATGGCCTTGGCTTAGCCGCGGGGTGGCTGGGTGCCCTGGCCTTGGCCTTGTCCGCGGGGTGGCTGGGTGCCATGGCCTCGGCCTTGGCCGCGGGGTGGCTGCGTGCCTTGGCTTTGGCGGCGGGCTGGCTGCGTGCCTTGCTCGAAATGCAGCACATGCTCGCGACCAAGGCACGTCGCAGACTCTCGCGCACACACAACACAAACTTGGGCCGCGCTCCCGGGGCAAGGATAGGGAGCGCGAGCGTGGCCCTGTGCCTTTGCCTTGGCCTTGGCCGCGGGGTGGCCGCGCGCCTTGGCCGCGGGGTGGCCGCGTGCTTTGGCCGCGGGCGAGCATTTGGCCAAAATGTGAGCACACGGTCCTCGGCGTTGCTTCGTATTCTTGGACAAAAACTGAGATCCACACCTACCCGTTTGGGAACTCGTTCTCTGGCGGTAAAATGGCGGTTAAACAAGTTTTGGAGTTCGGAATTGCATTCCGTTTTCTCCCGCCACCGACTCCCACCAAACCCGACCACGCCAGCCAAATATCCCACGCCGCCCCCAAAACACGAAATTTGGCCGCAATCCGTGTGCTATAGCTCACGGATTTTGGCCTTTTCGGGCGGAAAAATGGGCGCAGGGCCTCCCGCATTATTTTCGCCATTTCTTCGAGCGCACAACAGTACTACCACCGTGAGGAGGCCCCCGGCCCAGTTCTACCACAAGCGGACCAATTCGCAGGCACGTTTCGTCCCCTTTTCGCACCCCCACACGTTCGGTAAATCAGCCGTAAAACGAGGTTCGGACCTCGGAATCGACTCCTGTCTTGTCCGACGTTCGACTGTCGCACGTATCTAATGCATCACCCCAAAATCCCGCACCGCCCTGGAAATGCGAAAGTTGGCCAAGATCCGTGAGCTACAGCACACAGCCTTGGCTGCGTGGCGTGAGGTGGCTGCGTGCTTGGGCCTTGGCGGTGGTGCGTGCCAAGGCCTTGGCTGCGGCGTGGCTCTGTGCCTTGGCCTTGGCCGCGGGTGGCTGGGTGCCATGGCCTTGGCCTTGGCTGTGGGGTGGATGCATGGCTAGGCCTTGGCCACGGGGTGGCTGCGTGCGTGCCTTGGCTTGGCCGCGGGGTGGCTGGGTGCCATGGCCGCGGGTGGTGGCTGGGTGCCATGTCCTTGGCCTTGGCCGGGGTGGCCATGGGGGTGGCCAAGGGGTGGCCGTGCCTTGGCCTTGGCCGCGGGCTGGGTGCGTGCCTTGCTCGAAATGCAGCACATGCTCGCGACAAAGGTACGTCGCACACTCTCCCGCACACACAACACACACTTGGGCCGCGCTCCCGGGGCAAGGATAGGGAGCTCGAGCATGGCCCTGTGCCTTGGCCTTGGCCGCGGGGTGGCCGCGTGTCTTAGCCTTGGCCTTGGCCGCGGGCGAGCATTTGGCCAAAATGTGAGCACACGGTCCTCGTGGTTGCTTCGTATTCTTGGACCAAAAACTGAGATCCACACCTACCTTCCACTTCTTTCTCCGGTTTTTCCTGAATCCGACAAGTTGGCCCACCCGTTTGGGGACCCGTTCTCTGGCGGTAAAATGGCCGTAAAATGAGTTTGGGAGCTTGGAATTGGATTCCGTTTCCTCCCGCCACCGACTCCCACCAAACCCGACCACGCCCGGCAAAAATCCCACGCCGCCCCCTAAATGCGAAATTTGGCCGCAATCCGTGTGCTATAGCTCACGGATTTTGGCCTTCTCGGGCGGAAAAATGGGCGCAGGGCCTCCCGCATTATTTTCGCCATTTCTTCGAGAGGAAAACAGTACTAGCACCGTGAGGACGCCCCTGGCCCAGTTCTACCACAACCGGACCAATTCGCGGGCACGTTTCGTCCCCTTTTCGCACCTCCGCACGTTCAGTATATCAGACGTAAAACGAGGTTGGACCTCGGAATCGACTCCCGTCTTCTCCGACGTTCGACTGTCGCGCGTATCTAATGCATCACCCCAAAATCCCGCCCGGCCCCAGAAACGCGAAAGTTGGCCAAGATCCGTGAGCTACAGCACACGGTCTTGGCCGCGGGGTGGCGGCGTGCCAAGGCCTTTGCCGCGGGGTGGCTGCGTGCCATGGCCTTGGCCACGGGGTGGCTGCGTGCGTGCCTTGGCCGGGGTGGGCGTGGTGGGTGGCTGCGTGCCTAGGCCTTGGCGCGCGGTGGTTGCGTGCCATGGCCTTGGCCTTGGCGGGTGGGGTGTGGCCTGGGTGGCTGCGTGCCTAGGCCTTGGGCGCGGGGTGGCTGGGTCCATGGCCTTGCCCTTGGCTGCGGGGTGGCTGCGTGCCTTGCTCGAAATGCAGCACATGCTCGTGACCAAGGCACGTCAAACACTCTCGCGCACCCACGGCAGACACTTGACCGCGGGGTGGCCGCGTGCCTTGGCCTTGGCCTTGGCCGCGGGTGAGCATTTGCCAAAATGTGAGCACACGGTCCTCGCCGTTGCTTCGTATTCTTGGACCAAAAACTGAGATCCACACCCACCTTCCACTTCTTTCTCCAGTTTTGCGTGAATCGGACGAGTTGGCCCACCCGTTTGGGAACCCGTTCTCTGGCGGTAAAATGGCCGTAAAATGAGTTTCGGAGCTCGGAATTGGATTCCGTGTTCTCCCGCCACCGACTCCCACCAAACCCGACCACGCCAGCCAAAAATCCCACGCCACCCCCGAAACACGAAATTTGGCCACAATCCGTTTGCTATAGCTCACGGACTTTGGCCTTTTCGGGCGGAAAAATGGGCGCAGGCACTCCCCCATTATTTTCGCCATTTCTTCGTGCGCAAAACAGTACTACCACCGTGAGGAGGCCCCCTGCCCAGTTCTACCACAACCGGACCAATTCGCGGGCACGTTTCGTTCCCTTTTCGCACCCCCGCAAGTTCGGTAAATCAGACGTAAAACGGGGTTCGGACCTCGGAATCGACTCCCATCTTCTCCGAAGTTCGACTGTCGCACGTATCTAATGCATCACCCCAAAATCCCGCCGCACCCCGGAAACGCGAAAGTTGGCCAAGATCCGTGAGCTACAACACACGGCCTTGGCGCTTGGGGGTGGCTGCGTGCCTAGGCCTTGACCGCGGGGTGGCTGTGGTGCCTTGGCCTTGGCCTTGGCGGGGTGGCTGTGCCTGCGGCCTTGGCCTTGGCGGGGTGGCGTGCCATGGCCTTGGCCTTGGCGGGGTGGCTGCGTGCCAGGCCTTGGCCGCGCGGGGGGTGGCCTAGGTGCCATGGCCTTGGCGCGGGGCGGGCTGGCTGTGTGCCTGGCTCAAAATGCAGCACAGGCTCGCGACCAAGGCACGTCGCACTCTCTCGCGCACACACAACACAAACTTGGGCCGCGCTCCCGGGGCAAGGATAGGGAGCTCGAGCATGGCCCTGTGCCTTCGCCTTGGCAGCTTGGCGGGGTGGCCGTGGGTGCGTGCCGTGCCTTGGCTGCGGGCGAGCATTTGGCCAAAATGTGAGCACACGGTCCTCGCCCGTTGCTTCGTATTCTTGGACCAAAAACTGAGATCCACACCTACCTTCCACTTCTTTATCCGGTTTTGCCTGAATCGGACGAGTTGGCCCACCCGTTTGGGCACCCGTTCTCTGGCGGTAAAATGGCTGTAAAAGCGAGTTCGGAGCTCGGGGTGGATTCCGTTTTCTCCACCGACTCCCACCAAACCCGACCATGCCAGCCAAAAATCCCCGCCTCCAAAAGCGAAATTTGGCGCGGAAAAATCCGTGTGCTATAGCTCACGGATTTTTGGCCTTGGTGGAAAAATGCCGAAAGTTGGCCAAGTCCGTGAGCCGTGAGCTACAGCACACGTGCCTTGCCATGCGCGGGGTGGCTGCGTGCCTAGGCCTTGGCCGCGGGGTGGCTGCGTGCCTAGGCCTTGGCCTTGGCTGGGGCTGGCTGGGTGCAATGGCCATGGCTTTGGCCGCGGGCTGGCTGCGTGCCTTGGCCTTTGGCGCGGGCTGGCTGCGTGCCTTGCCTCGAAATGCAGCACATGCTCGCGACCAATGCACGTCGCACACTCTCGCACACACACAACACACACTTGGGCGCGCTCCCGGGGCAAGGATGGGGAGCTCGGCGTGGCCCTGTGCCTTGGCCTTGGCCGCGGGGTGGCCGCGTGCCTTGGCCTTGGTCTTGGCCGCGGGCGAGCATTTGGCCAAAATGTGAGCACACGGTTCTCGCCGTTGCTTCGTATTCTTGGACCAAAAACTCAGATCCACACCTACCATCCACTTCTTTCTCCGGTTTTGCCTGAATCGGACGAGTTGGCCCACCCGTTTGGGCACCCGTTCTCTGGCGGTAAAATGGCCGTAAAACGAGTTTCGGAGCTCGGAATTGGATTCCGTTTTCTCCCGCCACCGACTCCCACCAAACCCGACCACGCCAGCCAAAAATCCCACGCCGCCCCCAAAACTTGAAATTTGGCCGCAATCCGTGTGCTATAGCTCACGGATTTTGGCCTTTTCGGGCGGAAAAATGGGCGCAGGGCCTCCCGCATTATTTTTGCCATTTCTTCGAGAGGAAAAAAGTACTAGCACCGTGAGGAGGCCCCTGTCCCAGTTCTACCACAACCGGACCAATTCACGGGCACGTTTCGTTCCCTTTTCGCACCTCCGCACGTTCGGTAAATCAGACGTAAAACGAGGTTCGGACCTCGGAATCGACTCCCGTCTTCTCCGAAGTTCGACTGTCGCACGTATCTAATGCATCACCCCAAAATCCCGCCCCGCCCTGGAAACGCGAAAGTTGGCCAAGATCCGTGAGCTACAGCACACGGCCATGTCCGCGGGGTGGCTGCGTGCCTAGGCCTTGGCCGCGGGGTGGCTGGGTGCCATGGCCGTGGCCTCGGCCGTGGGGTGGCTGGGTGGCATGGCCTTGCCCTTGGCCGCGGGGTGGCTGCGTGCCTTCCTCGAAATGCAGCACCTGCGCGCGACCAAGGCAAGGCAACTCTCGCGCGCACGTCGCACAGTCTCGCGCACACACAACACACACTTGGGCGCTCCGGGGCAAGGATAGGGAGCTCGATCGTGGCCCTGTGCCTTGGCCTTGGCCGCGGGGTGGGCGTGCCTTGGCCTTGGCCTTGGCCTTGGCGCGGGCGATCATTTGGCCAAAATGTGAGCACCACGGTCCTCGCCGTTGCTTCGTATTCTTGGACCAAAAACTGAGATCCACACCTACCTTCCACTTCTTTCTCGGTTTTGCCTGAATCCGGCGAGTTGGCCCACCCGTTTGGGCACCCGTTCTCTGGCGGCAAAATGGCGTAAAAGCGAGTTTCGGAGGTCGGGTGGATTCCGTTTTCTCCCGCCCGACTCCCACCAAACCCGACCACGCGCCGCCAAAAATCCGCCCCCCCCGAAATTTGGCACAATCCGTGTGCAATAGCTCACGGATTTTGGCCCTTCGGGCAGAAAAATGGGCGAAGGGCGTCCCGCATATTTTTCGCCATTTCTTGAGAGGAAAACAGTACTAGCACCGTGAGGAGGCCCCGGCCCAGTTCTACCACAACCGGACCAATTTGCGGGCACGTTTCGTCCCGCTTTTCGCACCCCCGGTCGTTCGGAAAATCAGGCGTAAAACGAGGTTCGGACCTCGGAATCGACTACCGTCTTCTCCGACGTTCAACTGTCGCACGTATCTAATGCATCACCCCAAAATCCCGCCCCGCCCCGGAAACGCGAAAGTTGGCCAAGGTCCGTGAGCTACAGCATACGGCCTTGGGCGCGGGGTGGCTGCGTGCCTTGGGCGGGGTGTGCCTAGGCCTTGGGGGTGGCTGGTGCCATGCCTTGGCCTTGGCCGGGGTGGCTGCGTGCCTTGGCCTTGGCAGCGGGCTGGCTGCGTGCCTGCTCGTGCAGCCATGCTCGGACCAAGGCACGTCGCACACTCTCGCACACACACACACACACTTGGGTGCCATGGCCGGGGCAAGGATAGGGGCTCGAGGGCGTGGCCCTGTGCCTTGGCCTTGGCCGCGGGGTGGGCGTGCGTGCCTTGGCGAAATGCATTTTGCCAAAATGTGAGCACACGGTCCTCGCCGTTACTTCGTATTCTTGGACCAAAAACTGAGATCCACACCTACCTTCCACTTCTTTCTCGGTTTTGCCTGAATGCCGGACGAGTTGGCCCCCCGTTTGGGCACCCGTTCTCTGGCGGTAAAATGGCCAAAAGCGAGTTTCGGTCCTCGGGTGGATTCCGTTTTCTCCGCCACCGACTCCCACCAAACCCGACCACGCCAGCCAAAAATCCCCGCCGCCCCGAAACGCGAAATTTGGCCGCAATCCGTGTGCTATAGCTCATGGATTTTGGCTTTTTTCGGGGCGGAAAAATGGGCGCAGGGCCTCCCCATTATTTTCGCCATTTCTTGAGAGGAAAACAGTACTACCACCGTGAGGAGGCCCTGCCCAGTTCTACCACAACCGGACCAATTCGCGGGCACGTTTCGTCCCCTTTTCGCACCCCACCGTTCGGTAAATCGGCCGTAAAAGCGAGGTTCGGACCTCGAATCGACTCCCCGTCTTCTCCGGCGTTTGACTGCTGCACGTATCTAATGCATCACCCCAAAATCCGCCCCGCCCGGAAATGCGCGAAAGTTGGCCAAGATCCGTGAGCTACAGCACACGGCCTTTTGCGGGGTGGCTGCGTGCCTAGGCCTTGGCGTGGGTGGGCGTGCCTGGCCTTGGCCTTGGCCGGGGTGGCTGCGTGCCTAGGCCTTGGGCGCGGGGTGGCTGGTGCCATGCCTTGGCCTTGGCAGCGGGGTGGCTGCGTGCCCTGGCCTTGGGCTTGGCTGGGTGCCGTGGCCTTGGCCTTGGCGGGCGTGGCTGGCGTGTGGCCTTGGCTGCGGGTGGCTGCGTGCCTTGCTCGAAATGCAGCGCATGCTCGCGACCAAGGCACGTCGCACACTCTCGCGCACACACAACACACAATTGGCCCGCTCCCGGGGCAAGGATAGGGGCTGGCGTGGCCCTGTGCCTTGGCCTTGGCCGCGGGGGGTGGCTGCGTGCCTGCCTTGGCCTTGGCCTTGGCTGGCGAGCATTTGGCCAAAATGTGAGCACACGGTCCTCGCCGTTCTTCGTATTCTTGGACCAAAAACTGAGATCCACACCTACCTTCCACTTCTTTCTCGGTTTTGCCTGAATCGGCATGAGTTGGCCCACCCGTTTGGGCACCCGTTCTCTGGCGGTAAAATGGCGTAAAAGCGAGTTTTGGCTCGGGTGGATTCCATTTTCTCCGCCACCGACTCCCACCAAACCCGACCACGCCAGCCAATTCTTGCCGCCCCGTGGCGAAATTTGGCCGCCAATCCGTGTGCTATAGCTCTCGGGTTTTGGGTCTTTTCGGTGGAAGCGGAAAAATGGGCGCAGGGCCTCCGCATTATTTTTGCCATTTCTTGCGGCGGAAAACAGTACTAGCACCGTGAGGAGGCCCCGGCCCAGTTCTACCACAACCGGACCAATTGGCCGGGCAAGGTCCCCTTTTCGCACCCCCTTGCGTTCGGTAAATCGGCCGTAAAAGCGAGGTTCGGACCTCGGAATCGACTCCCTCTTCTCCGGCGTTCGACTGCCATGCCGTATCTAATGCATCACCCCAAAATCCGCACCGCCCCGGAAAAGCGAAAGTTGGCCAAGATCCGTGAGCCAAGTGCAGTGGCACGTGCCTTGCCCCGGGTGGCTGGGGTGGCCTGTGCCAGGCCAGCCAGCCGCGGCCAAGGCCAAGTGCCATGGCCTTGGCCTTGGCCACCCAGGGTGGCTGCGTGCCACCCAGGCACCCCAGGCCAAGGCCGTGTGCTGTGGCTCACGGATCTTGGCAACTTTGGCGTTTCCGGGGGGCTGGGGTTTTGGGGTGATGCATTAGATCACGTGCGACAGTCGAGCGTCGGAAAGGCCCGTGGAGTCAATTGCAGCGAGGTCAAACCGTCGTTTCGTCGATTCTGCGATTTTTGCGAGTCGGCGAAAAGGGGGGATTTGCGAAAGGGAAAAGCGTGCCCGAAATGGTCGGTTGTGGTAGAACTGGGCCGGGGGGCCTCCTGGCGGTGCAAAATGTACCGTTTTCCTCTCGAAGAAATGGCGAAAATAATGGATCCGGGGAGGCCCTGCGCCCATTTTTGGACCTCTGAGAAAGGCCAAAATCCGTGAGCTTTGCAATCGGGAGTTAGTTTGGTTTCGCGTTTCGGGGCGGCGTGGATTTTGGCTGGCGTGGTCAGGTTTGGTGGGAGTCGGTGGCGGGATTCCGTTTGGGCTCAATTCCGAGCTCGACCAACTCGTTTTACGGCCATTTACCTTGCCAGGCCCATGGCGGGTGCCCATTTTGGCGGGTGGGCCAGCTCGTCCGATTCAGGCAAAACCCGGAGAAAGAAGTGGAAGGTAGGTGTGGATCTCAGTTTTGGTCCAAGAATGCCGAAAAGCGCCTTGGACCGTGTGCTCACATTTTGACCAAATGCGGGATTTTTCGCTGGTTTGGCCCCCCCAGCCAAGCCGGTGCCAAACGCCAGAAAAGGCACAGGGCCACGCTCGAGCTCCTTTCCTTGCCTGGGAGGCGTGGCCCAAGTTTGTGTTGTCGATGGCGGTAAAGTGGAGATCACGTGCCTTGGTGCGGCATGTGCTGCATTCAGGCGAGGACCGTGTGCTCACATTTTGGCCAAAGCAAGGTGGCCAAGCCCAGCAGCCACCCAGCCGGCCAAGGCCAAGGCCATGGCCAAGCCAGGCCATGTTTTGGCGGCCAAGGCGGAAAAAAGTGCCGCCGTGGCCCCCAGCCAAGCCAGCCATTTCTTGGCCAAGCCACAGCCCAGCCAGCCCGGGGAGGGTGGTGTGCCTTGAGTTCGAAAGGAGTTGGCCCCGTTTGGCCGCGCCAAGTGGCACCCAAGGGTAAAAGGCATTTTGGCATGGCAGTTTGGCAGCCAGCCAAGGCCAAAGCCAAGGCCAAGGCCCGTTTTGGCCAAAACCCAGCCACCCCCAAGGCCAAGGCTAATGGCACCCCAGCCACCCGCGGCCAAGGCCAAGGCCGTGTGCCAGGCCAAAGCTCACGGATCTTGGCCAAGTGTTGTTTGTGTTTCCAGGGCGTGCGTGGGATTTTGGGGTGATGCATTTCGTGCAAGGCACGAGCCGTTGGAGCGGAAGGCAGTCGATTCCGAGGTCGAACCTCAGCCACCCGTGGCCAAAGGTGCGAGGTGCGAAAAGGGGCCATGGCACGTGCCCCGGGTGGTCGGATTGTGGTAGAACTGGGCGGGGGCCTCCTCACGGCCAGTGCAAGTACTGTTTGCCCTCGAAGAAATGGCAGCAAAAAATGCGGGAGGCCCTGCGCCCATTTTCCCCCGAAAAGGCCAAAATCCGTGAGCTATAGCACACGGATTTTGGCCAAATTTCGCGTTTCTTGGGCGGCGTGGGATTTTGGGCTGGCGTGGTCGGGTTTGGTGGGAGTGGTGGCGGGAGAAAATGGAATCAATTCCGAGCTCGAAACTCATTTTTACGGCCATCTTACCGGCAGCGAGCGGGTGCCCAAGCGGGTGGGCCAACTCGTCCGATTCAGGCAAAACCGGAGAAAGAAGTGGAAGGTAGGTGTGGATCTCAGTTTTGGCATCCCAAGAACCTCCTTGGCGGCGAGGACCGTGTGCTCACATTTTGGCCAAATGCTCGCCGCGGCCAAGGCCAAGCCAAGGCACCGTGGCCACCAAGGCCAAGGCCAAGGCACAGGGGCCACGCTCGGGCTCCTATCCTTGCCTCGGGGCGCGGCCAAGTGTGTGTTGTGTGTGCGTGAGAGTGTGCGACCTGCCTTGGGCGCGAGCATGTGCTGCATGCCGAGGCAAGGCTTGGAGCCAGCCAGCCAAGGCCAAGGCCAAGGCCATGCCACCCGGCCAAGGCCAAGGCCGTGGCACCCAGCCACCCCGCGGCCAAGGCCTGGCCAGCCAGCCCGTGGCCAAGGCCACCCAGGCACCCAGCCAGCCCGCGGCCAAGGCCTTGGCACCCAGCCACCCGCGGCCAAGGCCAAGGCCATGGCTGCCACCCGGTGGCCAAGGCCAAGGCCACCAAGGCCAAGGCCAAGGCCGTGTGCTGTAGCTCACGGATCTTGGCCAACTTTCGCGTTTCGGGCGGTGCGGGATTTTGGGGTGATGCATTAGATCGTGCGACAGTCGAGCGTCGGAAAAAGGGGAGTCGATTCGAGGTCGAACCTCGTTTCGGCCGATTTACCGAGCGTGCGGGGGTGCGAAAAGGGGCGAAGCGTGCCCTCGGGTGGTCCCGATTGTGGTAGAACTGGGCGGGGGCCTCCTCACGGCGGTGCAAGTACTGTTTTCCGCTCAAAGAAATGGCAAAAATAATGCGGGAGGCCCTGCGCCCATTTTCCCGAGAAAAGGCCAAAATCCGTGAGCTATAGCACGGATTGCGGCCAAATTTCGCGTTTCGGGGCGCGTGGGATTTTGGGCTGGCGTGGTCGGGTTTGGTGGGAGTCGGTGGCGGGAGAAAAGCGGAATCAATTCCGAGCTCGAAACTCGTTTACGGCCATCTTACCGCCAGCGAGCGGGTGCCCAAGCGGGTGGGCCAACTCGTCCGATTCAGGCAAAACCGGAGAAAGAAGTGGAAGGTAGGTGTGGATCTCAGTTTTGGTCAAGAATACGAAGAAGCGGCGAGGACCGTGTGCTCACATTTTTTGGCCAAGGCCAAGCCACGCAGCCACCCCGGCCAAGGCCAAGGCACGGCCACGCTCGAGCTCCCTATCCTTGCCTCGGGAGGCGCGGCCAGTGTGTGTTGTGTGTGCGTGAGAGTGTGCGACCTGCCTTGGTCGCGAGCATGTGCTGCATTTCGAGCAAGGCACGGAGCCAAGCGGCCAAGGCCAAGGCCGAGGCAGCCAGCCACCCCGTGGCCAAGGCCAAGGCCAGGCCAAGGCCAAGGCCATGGCACCCAGCCACCCCAGCGGCCAAGGCCATGGCACAGCCAGCCCGCGGCCCCTTGGCACAGCCACCGGCCAAGGCCAAGGCCATGCACGCAGCCACCCTCAAGGCCAAGGATGGCACGCAGCCACCCAGCGGCCAAGGCAAGGCCGTGTGCTGTAGCTCACGGATCTTGGCCAACGGCGTTTCGGGCGGTGCGGGATTTTGGGGTGATGCATTAGATCGTCGACAGTCGAGCGTCGGAAAAAGGGGATTCGATTTCGAGGTCGAACCTCGTTTCGGCCGATTTACCGAGGTGCGGGGGTGCGAAAAGGGGGCGAAAGCGTGCCCTGCGGGTGGTCCGTTGTGGTAGAACTGGGCGGGGCCTCCTCACGGTGCAAGTACTGTTTTCGCTCGAAGAAATGGCAAAAATAATGCGGGAGGCCCTGCGCCCATTTTCCGCCAGAAAAGGCCAAAATCCGTGAGCTATAGCACACGGATTGTGGCCAAATTTCGTTTCGTGGGGCGGCGTGGGATTTTGGGCTGGCGTGGTCGGGTTTGGTGGGAGTCGGTGGCGGGAGAAAGCGGAATCAATTCCGAGCTCGAAACTCGTTTACGGCCATTTACCGGCAAGAGGAGACGGGTGCCCAAGCGGGTGGGCCAACTCGTCCGATTCAGGCAAAACCGGAGAAAGAAGTGGAAGGTAGGTGTGGATCTCAGTTTTTGGTCCAAGAATACGAAGAAGCGGCGAGGACCGTGTGCTCACATTTTGGCCAAATGCTGCGCGGCCAAGGCCAAGGCCAAGCCATGCAGCCACCCGCGGCCAAGGCCAAGGCACAGGGCCACGCTCGGGCTCCTATCCTTGCCTCGGGGCGCGGCCCAAGTGTGTGTGTTGTGTGTGCGTGAGAGTGTGCGACCTGCCTTGGTCGCGAGCATGTGCTGCATTTCGAGCAAGGCAGCCAAGGCCAGCCCGGCCAAGGCCAAGGCCGAGGCACGGCAGCCACCCCGTGGCCAGGCCAAGGGGCCAAGGCCATGGCAACCCATGGCCACCCAGCCAGGCCGTGGCCGGCCAAGGCCATGGCACCCAGCCAGCCCCGGCCAAGGCCTGGCAGCAGCCACCCCGTGGCCAAGGCCAAGGCCATGGCCCTAGCCAGCCACCCGGCCAAGGCCAAGGCCAAGGCCAGCCAGGCCAAGGCCAAGGCCGTGTGCAAGGCCAAGCTCACGGATCTTGGCCAAGGCCGTGTTTCTGCTCACGGATCTTTTGGCGTTTCGGGCGGTGCGGGATTTTGGGGTGATGCATTAGATACGTGCGACAGTCGAGCGTCGGAAAAAGGGAGTCGATTCGAGGTCGAACCTCGTTTTCGGCCGATTTACCGAGGCGTGCGGGAGTGCGAAAAGGGGGCGAAAGCGTGCCCTCGGGTGGTCGGTTGTGGTAGAACTGGGCGGGGGCCTCCTCACGGTGCAAGTACTGTTTTCCGCTCGAAGAAATGGCAAAAAATAATGCGGGAGGCCCTGCGCCCATTTTCCCCGGAAAAGGCCAAATCCGTGAGCTATAGCACACGGATTGTGGCCAAATTTCGCGTTTCGGGGCGGCGTGGGATTTTTGGCTGGCGTGGTCGGGTTTGGTGGGAGTCGGTGGCGGGAAAAGCGGAATCAATTCCGAGCTCGAAACTCGTTTTACGGCCATTTACCGGCCAGCGAGCGGGTGCCCAAGCGGGTGGGCCAACTCGTCGATTCAGGCAAAACCGGAGAAAGAAGTGGAAGGTAGGTGTGGATCTCAGTTTTGGTCAAGAATACGAAGAAGCGGCGAGGACCGTGTGCTCACATTTTGGCCAAATGCTCGCCCGGCCAAGGCCAAGGCCAAGCCACGCGGCCACCCCGCGGCCAAGGCCAAGGCACAGGGCCACGCTCGAGCTCCCTATCCTTGCCTCGGGAGGCGCGGCCCAAGTGTGTGTTGTGTGTGTGCGTGAGAGTGTGCGACCTGCCTTGGTCGCGAGCATGTGCTGCATTTCGAGCAAGGCACGCAGCCAGCCCGCGGCCAAGGCAAGGCCAGGCACGCCAGCCACCCCGTGGCCAAGGCCAAGGCCTGGCACCGTCCACCCGCGGCCAAGGCCTGGCACGCAGCCAGCCAGCGGCCAAGGCCATGGCACCCAGCCAGCCCGGCCAAGGCCAAGGCCGCACGGCAGCCCGTTCCGGGCGGCCAAGGCCTTGGCACAGTCAGCCACCCGATTGAGTCGGCCCAAGGCCATGGCCTTGTAGCTGCCAAGGCCAGGCACTGCCCGCGTGAAGAAAGGCCAAAGCGTGTGCTGGGAGCCCGGCAAAATCCGTGAGCTTGGCCAATCTTGGATGCGTTTCGGGCGGTGGGATTTTGGGGTGATGCATTAGATGGTCGGGTTTGGAGGAGTCGGTGGTGGGAAAAGCGGAATCAACCCGAGTCGCCAACCTCGTTTTCGGCCATTTTACCAGGTGCGGGGATTTTGGTGCCCAAGCGGGTGGGCCAACTCGTCCGATTGGAGAAAGAACTGGAAGGTAGGTGTGGATCTCAGTTTTGGCCAAGAAGAAACCACCCAATGCCCGAGGCCGTGTGCTCACATTTTGGCCAAAATGCTCGCGTTCGGGGCGGCCAAGGCCAATTTTTCCGTCAGCCAGCTGGCCAAGGCCAAGGCCAGGCTATAGGGCCACGCTCGAGCAAGGCATATCCTTGCCTCGGGAGCTTGGCCAAGTGTGTGATTTTGTGTGCTGGTGGGTCGGGTTTGGTGGGTTTGTGCTGCATTTCGAGAAAGGCAAACCCAGTGCCCAGAGCCGGCCAATTCGGCTCGCAGCTTCACCCGGCCAATCTCGGGGCAGGCCATGGTTTTCAGGTGCCCAAGCGGCCAAGGCCCTCGTCCGATTCAGGCAAAACCGGGAAAAGAAGTGGAAGGCCAAGGTGGATCTCAGTTTTCCAGCGAAGCCCGGCAAAAAGGCCGTGTGCTCCATTTTGGCCATTTTCGCCCGGCCAAGGCCAAGTGAGCGCAGCCACCCGATTGGCCAAGGCCAAGGTTTGGCCACGTGCCCTATTTTGCCTGGCGAAGGCCGGGTGGTGTGTTTGTGTGGTGGAGTGTGCCAACCTGCCGTGGTCGCGAGCATGTGTGCTGCATTTGGCCAAGGCCGGGCTGGCCAGGTGCCAAGGCCAAGGCCGAGCGGCCCAGGGTGCGGCCACCCACCCCGTGGCCAAGGCCATCGTGTTTTGGCAGCCCAGCCAGTGGCCTTGGCCAAGGCCAAGCTCCGTGCAGCAAGCGGCCAAGGCCAAGGCACGCCACCCACCAGGCGCACACTCAAGGCCAAAGCCACCGTGCCAACACGTGCTCACTCCGTGGCCAAGGCCAAGGTTTGTGCCAGCCTGCGGGGCCCTGGGATTTTTGGTTGGACGGGTTTTGGTGGCAGTCGGCACGGCGGGCGAGCATTTGGCCAAAATGTGAGCCAGGTCCTCGCCCGTTTCTTCAGCTCGGCCTTGGACCCTGAGCATGCACCTACCTGAGCCACTTCTTTCGGCCGGTTTGCCTGAATCGGGGCCGAGGTGGGATTTTGGGGCACGTGTGTTTGCTCGGGGTTTGGATGGCTGGGAAAGTGGGTTTCCGGGGCTCGCGATTTGCGTGGATTCGTTTTCACGCGATTTACCACCGACTCCTGGCCCAAGGGACCAAGGCCGTGCCCAAAAGGCTCGTCGCCAATTGCCCCAAGGCCTGGCCAAGTGTGATTGTGGAAGGTAGGTGCTGGACCTCAGTTTTGGTCGGTGGCGGTGTCGAATTGGAAAAATGGGCGGGAGGCCCTGCGCCCATTTTTTCCGCCCGCCCGCGGCCAAAATCAAGTGAGCTATAGCCACGGCAGTTGCGGCCAAATTTCGGACCAATTCGGGAGGCGGCCCAAGTTGTGGGATTTTGGAGTGTGGTCGTCGGGTTTGGCCAGAGTCATGTGGCGGGTTCGGAACCAATTCCGAGCTCCCCTCTTTCTCCGGCCATCTTCGCCAGCTGCCCCACGTGCCCAAGCATGGGCCACCCAAAATTCAGGCAAAACCGGAGAAAGAAGTGGAAGGTAGGTGTGGATCTCAGTTTTTGGTCCAAGCCGAAATGGCGGCGAGGTGGCGTGTGCTCACATTTTGGCCAAATGCTGCGTAAATCCCGCGGCCAAGGCCAAGGCCCTTCAGCCCCACCGCGGCCGTGCCAAGGCCTTGGCCACGCTCGGCTCCCGTGCCAGGCCTCGGCGCGGGCCGCGACCAGTGTGTGTTGTGTGTGCGTGGTGTGTGGACCTGAGGTGGCCAAGTCGAGCATGTGCTGCATTTCGAGCAAACTGGATTGGCCAGCGGCCAAGGCCAAGGCCAAGGCAGTCGTTTTGCCAGCCAGCCATGCGGCCAAGGCCAAGGCAGGTCCAGCCCACGGCCAAGGCCATGGCACAAAGGCCAGCCGTGAGCCCAAGCTGCAGGCCAAGGCCATGGCAGCCAGCCGTGCGGCCAAGGCCAAGGCCAAGCGTTGCTGCAGGCGGGTTTGCCCAGCCACCCGAGGCCAACGCACCCAGCATTTGGCCCAAGGCCGCCACCCACGCAGCCATGGCCCTTGGACCAAGGCCAAGGCCGTGTGCTGTAGCTCACGGATCTTGGCCAACTTTCAGCGTTTCGGGCGGTGCGGGATTTTGGGGTGATGCATTAGATCGTGCGAAGTCGAGCGTTGGAAAAGGGTGGAGTCGATTTCGAGGTCGAACCTCGTTTAGGCCCGATTTGCCAATGTGCGGGGTGCGAAAAGGGGGAGGCCAAAAGCGTGCCCTCGAATTTCCGTTGTGGTAGAACTGGGGGGGGCCTCCTCGCGGTGCAAGTACTGTTTTCTCTCGAAGAAATGGCAAAAATAATGCGGGAGGCCCTGCGCCCATTTTCCGGAAAAGGCCAAAATCCGTGAGCTATAGCACACGGATTGTGGCCCCGCGTTTCGGGGCGGCGTGGGATTTTGGCTGGTGTCGTCGGGTTTGGTGGGAGTCGGTGGCGGGAGAAAAGCGGAATCAATTCGAGCTCGAAACTCGTTTTACGGCCATTTACCGGCAGAGTGACGGGTGCCCAAGCGGGTGGGCCAACTCGTCCGATTCAGGCAAAACCGGAGAAAGAAGTGGAAGGTAGGTGTGGATCTCAGTTTTTGGTCCAGAATACAAGGCGAAGAAAGCGGCGAGGACCGTGTGCTCACATTTTGGCCAAATGCTCGCCCGGCCAAGGCCAAGGCCAAGCCCCACGCAGCCACCCGCGGCCAACGCCAAGGCACAGGGCCACGCTCGAGCTCCTATCCTTGCCTCGGGAGGCGCGGCCGGGTGTGTGTTGTGTGTGCGTGAGAGTGTGCGACCTGCCTTGGTCGCGAGCATATGCTGCATTTCGAGCAAGGCACGTAGCCAGCCAGCGGCCAAGGCCAAGGCGAGGCACGCAGCCACCCGTGGCCAAGGCCAAGGCACGCGTCCACCCCGCGGCCAAGGCCATGGCACCCAGCCAGCCCGCGGCCAAGGCCTGGCACGCAGCCACCCGCGGCCAAGGCCTTGGCACCAGCCACCCGGTGGCCAAGGCCAAGGCCATGTGCTGCAGCCACCCCGGCCAAGGCCTTGGCCAAGGCCAAGGCCGTGTGCTGTCGCTCACGGATCTTGGCCAACTTTCGCGTTTCGGGCGGTGCGGGATTTTGGGGTGATGCATTAGATCGTGCGACAGTCGAGCGTCGGAAAAGAGGGGAGTCGATTTCGAGGTCGAACCTCGTTTCTGCCCGATTTACGAGCGTGCGGGGAGTGCGAAAAGGGGACGAAACGTGCCCGCGAATTGGTCCGATTGTGGTAGAACTTGGCCGGCGGCCTCCTCACGGCGCAAGTACTGCTTTCCGCTCGAAGAAATGGCAAAAATAATGCGGGAGACCGTGCGCCCACTTTTCCCCTGGAAAAGGCCGAAATCCGTAAGCTATAGCACACGGATTGTGGCCAAATTTCGCGTTTTGGGGTCGGCGTGGGATTTTGGGCTGGCGTGGTCGGGTTTGGTGGGGGTCGGTGGCGGGAGAAAACGGAATCCAATTCCGAGCTCCGAAACTCGTGTTACGGCCATCTTACCGGCAGCGAACGGGTGCCCAAACCGGTGGGCCCACTCGTCCGATTCAGGCAAAACCATAGAAAGAAGTGGAAGGTTGGTGTGGATCTCAGTTTTTGGTCCAAGAATACGAAGAAACGGCGAGGACCGTGTGCTCACATTTTGGCCAAATGCTCGCCCGCGGCCAAGGCCAGGGCCATGCAGCCACCCGCGGTGCTCCCGCCAAGGCACAGGGCCACGCTCGAGCTCCCTATCCTTGCCTCGGGAGGCGCGCGCCCAAGTGTGTGTTGTGTGTGCGTGAGAGTGTGCGACCTGCCTTGGTCGCGAGCATGTGCTGCATTTCGAGCAAGGCACGCAGCCAGCCCAGCCAGGGCCACCCGCGGCCAAGGCCGAGGGCAGCCACCCGCGGCCAAGGCCAGGCCAGGCACGCAGCCACCCGCGGCCAAGGCCCTGGCACCCAGCCACCCGCGGCCAAGGCCTGGCACGCAGCCAAGGCCAAGGCCAAGGCCACCAGCCACCCCCAAGGCCCACCCGCCCGCTGCCAAGGCCAAGGCCAAGGCCGTGTGCTGTAGCTCACGGATCTTGGCCAACTTTCGCGTTTCGGGGCGGTGTGGGATTTTGGGGTGATGCATTAGCCGATGGCAGCGCCAGGCGAGTCGATTCGAGGTCGGCCAAGGCCGATTTACCGGCGTGCGGGGGGTGCGAAAAGGGGCCAGCGTGCCCCGAATTCGTCGATTGTGGTAGAACTGGGCGGGGGCCTCCTCACGGTGCCAAGTACTGCCACCCAGCTCGAAGAAATGCCAAAAATAAGGCGGGAGGCCCTGTGCCCATTTTCCCCTGAAAAGGCCAAAATCCGTGAGCTATAGCACACGGATTTGGCCAACTTTGCGTTTGGGGCGTGGGATTTTGGCTGGTGTGGTAGTTTGGTGGGAGTCGGTGGCGGGAGAAGCGGAATCAATTCGAGCTCGAACTCGTTTACGGCCATTTACCGAACGTGCGGAGGTGCCCAAGCGGGTGGGCCAACTCGTCTGATTCAGGACCGGTTGGAGAAAGAACTGTGGAAGGTAGGTGTGGATCTCAGTTTTGGTCAAGAAATGGCAAAAATAAGCGGGAGGCCGTGTGCTCACATTTTCCAAATGCTTATTCTTGGACCAAGGCCAAAAGCTCCTGAGCTACCCGCGGCCCAAGTTTGTGTTGTGTGTGTGGCCACGTGCTTGGCTCCCATGCGCATTCGTGGCAAGGCCACTGGCCAAATCAAGGCAGGAAGGTAGTTGTGGAGCTCAGTTTTTGGTCCAAGAATACGAAGAAACAGTGAGGACCGTGTGCTCACATTTTGGCCAAATGCTCGCCTGCCGCCTAGGCCAAGCCATGCAGCCACCCCGCGGCCAACGCCAAGGCACAGTGCCACGCTCGAGCTCCCTATCCTTGGCTTGGGAGCCCGGCCGGAGTGTGTGTTGTGTGTGCGTGAGTGTGTGCGTCCTGCCTTGGTCGCGAGCATATGCTGCATTTCGAGAAATGCACGTAGCCAGCCCACGGCCATGGCCAAGGCCGAGGCACGCAGCCACCCCGTGGCCAAGGCCTAGGCACGCGGCCACCCAGCGGCCAAGGCCATGGCACCCACCCAGCCGCGGCCAAGGCCCCGTGGCCAAGGCCTTGGCACACAGCCACCCGGTGGCCAAGGCCAAGGCCATGGCACCCAGCCACCCCGCGGCCAGGCACGCGGCCAAGGCCTTGGCACACAGCCACCCGGTGGCCAAGGCCAAGGCCATGGCACCCAGCCACCCCGCGGCCAAGGCCTAGGCACGCAGCCACCCCGCGGCCAAGGCCAAGGCCGTGTGCTGTCGCTCACGGATCTTGGCCAACTTTCGCGTTTCCGGGGCGGTGCGGGATTTTGGGTTGATGCATTAGATACGTACGACAGTCGAACGTCGGAAAAGAGGGGAGTCGATTTCGAGGTCCGAACCTCGTATTTATGGCCGATATACCGAGGGTGCGGGGGTGCGAAAAGGGCACGAAACGTGCCCTCGAATTGGTCCGATTGTGGTAGAACTGGGCCGGGGGCCTCCTCACGGCGCAAGTACTACTTTCCGCTCGAAGAAATGGCAAAAATAATGCGGGAGGCCCTGCGCCCATTTTTCCGCCAGAAAAGGCCAAAATCCGTGAGCTATAGCACACGGATTGTGCCCAAATTTCGCGTTTCGGGGGCGGCGTGGGATTTTGGGCTGGCATCGTCGGGTTTGGTGGGCGTCGGTGGCAGGAGAAAACGGAATCCAATTCCGAGCTCCGAAACTCGTTTTACGGCCATCTTACCGGCAGCGAACGGGTGCCCAAACGGGTGGGCCAACTCGTCTGATTCAGGAAAAACTGGAGAAAGAAGTGGAAGGTAGGTGTGGATCTCAGTTTTTGGTCCAAGAATACGAAGCATCGGCGAGGACCGTGTGCTCACATTTTGGCCAAATGCTCCCCCGCGGCCAAGGCACAGGGCCACGCTCGAGCTCCCTATCCTTGCCCCGGGAGCGCGGCCCAAGTTTGTGTTGTGTGTGCGCGAGAGTGTTCAACGTGCCTTGGTCGCGAGCATGTGCTGCATTTCGAGCAAGGCACGCAGCCAGCCCACGGCCAAATCCAAGGCACGCAGCCACCCCGCGGCCGACGCCATGGCCTAGGCACGCAGCCACCCCGCGGCGAAGGCCTAGGCACGCAGCCACCCCGTGGCCAAGACCAAGGCACGCGGCCACCCCGTGGCCAAGGCCAAGGCCATGGCACCCAGCCAGCCCGCGGCCAAGGCCCAGGCCATGCCACCCAGCCACCCCGCGGCCAAAGCCTAGGCACGAAGCCACCCCGCGGCCAAGGCCGTGTGCTGCAGCTCACGGATCTTGGCCAACTTTCGTGTTTCTGGGGCGGGGCGGGATTTTGGGGTGATGCAGTAGGTACGTGCGACAGTCGAACGTCGGAGAAGACGGGAGTCGATTCCGAGGTCCGAACCTCGTTTTACGTCTTATTTACCGAACGTGCGGAGGTGCGAAAAGGGAACGAAACATGCCCGCGAATTGGTCCGGTTGTGGTAGAACTGGGCCAGGGGCTCCTCACGGTGCTAGTACTTATTTCCTCTCGAAGAAATGGCGAAAATAATGCGGGAGGCCCTGTGCCCATTTTTCCGCCCGAAAAGGCCAAAATCCGTGAGCTATAGCACACGGATTGTGGCCAAATTTCGCGTTTCGGGGACGGCATCGGATTTTGGGCTGGCGTGGTCGGGTTTGGTGGGAGTCGGTGGTGGGAGAAAACGAAATCCAATTCCGAGCTCCGAAACTCGTTTTACGGCCATCTTACCGGCAGCGAACGGGTGCCCAAACGGGTGGGCCCACTCGTCCGATTCAGGCAAAACCGGAGAAAGAAGTGGAAGGTAGTTGTGGATCTCAGTTTTTGGTCCAAGAATACGAAGAAACAGTGAGGACCGTGTGCTCACATTTTGGCCAAATGCTCGCCTGCCGCCTAGGCCAAGCCATGCAGCCACCCCGCGGCCAACGCCAAGGCACAGTGCCACGCTCGAGCTCCCTATCCTTGGCTTGGGAGCCCGGCCGGAGTGTGTGTTGTGTGTGCGTGAGTGTGTGCGTCCTGCCTTGGTCGCGAGCATATGCTGCATTTCGAGAAAGGCACGTAGCCAGCCCACGGCCAAGGCCAAGGCCGAGGCATGCAGCCACCCCGTGGCCAAGGCCTAGGCACGCGTCCACCCTGCGGCCAAGGCCATGGCACCCAGCCAGCCCGCGGCCAAGGCCTAGGCACGCAGCCACACCGCGGCCAAGGCCTTGGCACACAGCCACCCGGTGGCCAAGGCCAAGGCCATGGCACCCAGCCACCCCGCGGCCAAGGCCTAGGCACGCAGCCACCCCGCGGCCAAGGCCTAGGCACGCAGCCACCCCGCGGCCAAGGCCTAGGCACGCAGCCACCCCGCGGCCAAGGCCAAGGCCAAGGCCGTGTGCTGTCGCTCACGGATCTTGGCCAACTTTCGCGTTTCCGGGGCGGTGCGGGATTTTGGGTTGATGCATTAGATACGTACGACAGTTGAACGTCGGAAAAGAGGGGAGTCGATTTCGAGGTCCGAACCTCGTTTTACGGCCGATATACCGAGGGTGCGGGGGTGCGAAAAGGGCACGAAACGTGCCCTCGAATTGGTCCGATTGTGGTAGAACTGGGCCGGGGGCCTCCTCACGGCGCAAGTACTACTTTCCGCTCGAAGAAATGGCAAAAATAATGCGGGAGGCCCTGCGCCCATTTTTCCGCCAGAAAAGGCCAAAATCCGTGAGCTATAGCACACGGATTGTGGCCAAATTTCGAGTTTCGGGGGCGGCGTGGGATTTGGGGCTGGCATCGTCGGGTTTGGTGGGAGTCGGTGGCAGGAGAAAACGGAATCCAATTCCGAGCTCCGAAACTCGTTTTACGGCCATCTTACCGGCAGCGAACGGGTGCCCAAACGGGTGGGCCAACTCGTCGGATTCATGCAAAACCGGAGAAAGAAGTGGAAGGTAGGTGTAGATCTCAGTTTTTGGTCCAAGAATACGAAGAAACGGCGAGGACCGTGTGCTCACATTTTGGCCAAATGCTCCCCCGCGGCCAAGGCCAAGCCACGCAGCCACCCCGCGGCCAACGCCAAGGCACAGGGCCACCCTTGAGCTCCCTATCCCTGCCTCGGGAGCGTGGCCCGATTGTGTGTTGTGTGTGCGTGAGAGTGTTCGACCTGCCTTGGTCGCGAGCATGTGCTGCATTTCGAGCAAGGCACGGAGCCAGCCGGCGGCCAAGGCCAAGGCCAAGGCACGCGTCCACCCCGCGGCCAAGTCCATGGCACCCAGCCAGCCCGCGGCCAAAGCCTAGGCACGCAGCCAGCCCGCGGCCAAGGCCTTGGCACGCAGCCACCCCGAGGCCAAGGCCAAGGCCATGGCACGCAGCCACCCCGTGGCAAAGGCCAAGGCCATGGCACGCAGCCACCCCGCGGCCAAGGCCAAGGCCGTGTGGTGTAGCTCACGGATCTTGGCCAACTTTAGCGTTTCCGGGGCGGTGCGGGATTTGGGGGTGATGCATTAGATACGTGAAACAGTCGAGCGTTGGAAAAGAGGGGAGTCGATTTCGTGGTCCGAACCTCATTTTACGGCTGATATACTGAGGGTGCGGGGGTGCGAAAAGGGGACGAAACGTGCCCTCGAATTGGTCCAATTGCGGTAGAACTGGGCCGCGGGCCTCTTCACGGCGCAAGTACTGCTTTCCGCTCAAAGAAATGGCAAAAATAATGCGGGAGGCCCTGCGCCCATTTTTCCGCCAGAAAAGGCCAAAATCCGTGAGCTATAGCACACGGACTGTGGCCAAATTTCACGTTTCGGGGGCGGTGTGGGATTTTTGGCTGGCGTGCTCGGGTTTGGTGGGAGTCGGTGGCGGGAGAAAACGGAATCCTATTCCGAGCTCCGAAACTCGTTTTACGGCCATTTTACCGCCAGAGAACGGGTTCCCAAACGGGTGGGCCAACTCGTCCGATTCAGGCAAAACCGGAGAAAGAAGTGGAAGGTAGGTGTGGATCTCATTTTTTGGTCCAAGAATGCAAAGCAACGGTGAGGTCCGTGTCCTCACATTTTGGCCAAATGCTCGCCCGCGGCCAAGGCCAAGGCCAAGGCACGCGGCCACCCTGCAGCCAAGGCCAAGGCACAGGGCCACGCTCGAGCTCCCTATCCTTGCCCCGGGAGCGCGGCCCAAGTGTGTGTTGTGTGTGCGCGAGAGTGTGCGACGTGCCTTGGTCGCGCGCATGTGCTGCATTTCGAGCTAGGCACGCAGCGAGCCCGCGGCCAAGGCCAAGGCACGCAGCCACCCCGAGGCCAAGGCCATGGCCATGGCACGCAGCCACCCGTGGACTAGGCCAAGGACCGCAGCCCAACCGTGGCAAAGGCAAAGGCCAAGGCCATGGCACCCAGCCAGGCCGCTGCCAAGGCCTAGGCACGCAGCCACCCCCGCGGGCAAGGCCGTGTGCTGTAGCTCACGGATCTTGGCCAACTTTCGCGTTTCCGGGTGTTGCGGGATTTTGGTGATGCATTAGATACGTGCGACAGTCAAACGCCGGAGAAGACGGGAGTCGATTTAGCGATCGTGCGGGGGTGCGAAAAGGGGATGAAACGTGCCCGCGAATTGGTCTGTTTGTGGTAGACTGGGCCAGGGGCCTCCTCACGGTGGTAGTACTGTTTTACGCATGAAGAAATGGCGCAAATAATGCGGGAGGCCCTTCGCCAAATTTTCCGCCTGAAAAGGCCAAAATCCGTGAGCTATAGCACACGCATTGCGGCCAAATTTCGTGTTTCGGGGGCGTGGGATTTTTGGCTGGCGTGCTCGGGTTTGGTGGGAGTCAGTGGCGGGAGAAAACGGAATCCAATTCCGAGCTCCGAAACTCGTTTTACGGCCATTTTACCGCCAGAGAACGGGTTCCCAAACGGGTGGGCCAACTCGTCCGATTCAGGAAAAACCGGAGAAAGAAGTGGAAGGTGGGTGTGGATCTCATTTTTTGGTCCAAGAATGCAAAGCAACGGCGAGGACCGTGTCCTCACATTTTGGCCAAATGCTCGCCCGCGGCCAAGGACATGGCCAAGGCACGCGGCCACCCTGCGGCCAAGGCCAAGGCACAGGGCCATGCACGAGCTCCCTATCCTTGCCCCGGGAGCGCGGCCCAAGTGTCTGTTGTGTGTGTTGTGTGTGTGCGAGAGTGTGCGACGTGCCTTGGTCGCGAGCATGTGCTGCATTTAGAGCAAGGCACACAGCCAGCCCGCGGACAAGGCCAAGGTCATGGCACGCAGCCACCCCGCGGCCAAGGCCTAGGCACGCAGCCACCCCGCAGCCAAGGCCAAGGCACGCAGCCACCCCGCAGCCAAGGCCAAGGCACGCAGCCACCCCGTGGCCAAGGCCAAGGACATGGCACCCAGCCACGCCGCTGCCAAGGTCTAGGCACGCAGCCACCCCGTGGCCAAGGCCGTCTGCTGTAGCTCACGGATCTTGGCCAAATTTCGCGTTTCCGGGGCGGTGCGGGATTTTGGGGTGATGCATTAGATACGTGCGACAGTCGAACGTCGGAGAAGACGGGAGTCGATTCCGAGGTCCGAACCTCATTTTACGGCCAATTTACCGAACGTGCGGGGGTGCGAAAAGGGGACGAAACGTGCCGCGAATTGGTCCGGTTGTGGTACAACTGGGCCGGGGGCCTCGTCACGGTGCTAGTACTGTTTTACGCTCGAAGAAATGGCGAAAATAATGCGGGAGGCCCTGCGCCAATTTTTCAGCCCGAAAAGGCCAAAATCCGTGAGCTATAGCACACGGATTGCCGCCAAATTTCGTGTTTCGAGGGCGGCGTGGGATTTTTGGCTGGCTTGGTCGGGTTTGGTGGGAGTCGGTGGCGGGAGAAAACGGAATCCAATTCCGAGCTCCGAAACTCGTTTAACAGCCATTTTACCGCCAGAGAACGGGTTCCCAAACGCGTGGGCCAACTCGTCGGATTCAGGCAAAACCGGAGAAAGAAGTGGAAGGTAGGTGTGGATCTCAGTTTTTGGTCCAAGAATACGAAGCAACGGCGAGGACCGTGTGCTCACATTTTGGCCAAATGCCCGCCCGCGGCCAAGGCACGTGGCCACCCCGCGGCCAAGGCACGCGGCCAACCCGCGGCCAAGGCCAAGGCACAGGGCCACGCTCGAGCTGCCTATCCTTGCCCCGGGAGCGCGGCCCAAGTTTGTGTTTTGTGTGCGCGAGAGTGTGCGACGTGCCTTGGTCGCGAGCATGTGCAGCATTTCGAGCAAGGCACGCAGCCACCCCGCGGCCAAAGCCAAGGCACGCAGCCACCCCTCGTCCACGTACAAGGCCATGGCACCCAGCCACCCCGAGGCCAAAGCCTAGGCACGCAGCCACCCCGCGGCCAAGGCCTAGGCACGCAGCCACCCCGCGGCCAAGGCCGTCTGCTGTAGCTCACGGTTCTTGGCCAACTTTCGCGTTTCCAGGGCGGGGAGGGATTTTGGGTTGATGCATTAGATACGTGCGACAGTCGAACGTCGGAGGAGACGGGAGTCAATTCCGAGGTCCGAACCTCGTTTTACGTCTGATTTAACGAACATGCGGGGGTGCGAAAAGGGGATGAAACTTGCCCGCGAATTGGTCCGGTTGTGGTAGAACTGGGCCGGGGGCCTCCTCACGGTGCTAGTACTGTTTTCCTCTCGAAGAAATGGCAAAAATAATGCGGCAAGCCCTGCGCCCATTTTTCGGCCCGAAAAGGCCAAAATCCGTGAGCTATAGCACACGGATTGCGGCCAAATTTCGAGTTTCGGGGGCGGCGTGGGATTTTTGCGGGCGTGGTCGGGTTTGGTGGGAGTCGGTGGCGGGAGAAAACGGAATCCAATTCCGACCACCGAAACTCGTTTTACGGCCATTTTACCGCCAGAGAACGGTTGGCCAAACGGGTGGGCCAACTCGTCGGATTCAGGCAAAACCGGAGAAAGAAGTGGAAGGTAGGTGTGGATCTCAGTTTTTGGCCCAAGAATATGAAGCAACGGCGAGGACCGTGTGCTCACATTTTGGCCAAATGCTCGCCCGCGGCCAAGGCCAAGGCCAAGGCACGTGGCCACCCCGCGGCCAAGGCCAAGGCCAAGGCACGCGGCCACCCCGCGGCCAAGGCCAAGGCTTAGGGCCACGCTCGAACTCCCTATCCTTGCCCCTGGAGCGCGGCCCAAGTGTGTGGTGTGTGTCCGTGAGAGTGTGCGACGTGCCTTGGTCGCGAGCATGTGCTGCATTTCGAGCAAGGCACGCAGCCACCCCGCTGCCAAGGCCAAGGCCATGGCACCCAGCCACCCCGTGGCCAAGTCCTAGGCACGCAGCCACCCCGCGGCCAACGCCAAGGCCATGGCACCCAGCCACCCCGTGGCCAAGTCCTAGGCACGCAGCCACCCCGAGGCCAAGGCCAAGGCCATGGCACCCAGCCATCCCGCGGCCAAGGCCTAGGCACACAGCCACCCCGTGGCCAAGGCCAAGGCACGCAGCCACCCCGTGGCCAAGGCCAAGGCCATGGCACCCAGCCACCCCGCGGCAAAGGCCAAGGCCATGCCACCCAGCACGGCCAAGGCCAAGGTCATGGCACCCAGCCACCCGTGGCCAAGTCCTAGGCACGCAGCCACCCCGAGGCCAACAAGGCCATGGCACCCAGCCAGGCCTAGTCCTAGGCACGCAGCCACCCCGAGGCCAAGGCCAAGGCCATGGCACCCAGCCATCCCGCGGCCAAGGCCTAGGCACAGCCACCCCGTGGCCAAGGCCAAGGCACGCAGCCACCCCGTGGCCAAGGCCAAGGCCATGGCACCCAGCCACCTCGCGGCCAAGGCCATGGCACCCAGTCACCCCGCGGCCAAAGCCTAGGCACGCAGCCACCCCGCCGCCAAGGCTGTGTCCGTGTGCTGTAGCTCACGGATCTTGGTCAACTTTCATGTTTTCAAGGCGGTGCGGGATTTTGGGGTGATGCATTAAATACGTGCGACAGTCGAACGTCAGAAAAGACAGGAGTCGATTCCGAGGTCCGAACCTCGTTTTACGCCTTATTTACCGAACGTGCGGAGGTGCGAAAAGGGAACGAAACATGCCCGCGAATTGGTCCGGTTGTGGTAGAACTGGGCCGGGGTTCCTCACGGTGCTAGTACTTATTTCCTCTCAAGAAATGGCGAAAATAATGCGGGAGGCCCTGCGCCCATTTTTCCGCCGAAAAGGCCGAAACCGTGAGCTATAGCACACGGATTGCGGCCAAATTTCATGTTTCAGGGGCAGCGTGGGATTTTTGGCTGGCGTGGTCGGGTTTGGTGGGATTCGGTGGTGGGAGAAAACGGAATACAATTCCGAGCTCAAACTCGTTTTACGGCCATTTTACCGCCAGAGAACGGGTGCCCAAACGGGTGGTCCAACTCGTCCGATTCAGGCAAAACCGGAGAAGAAGTGGAAGGTAGGTGTGGATCTCAGTTTTTGGTCCAAGAATACGAAGCAACGGCGAGGACCGTGTGCTCACATTTTGGCCAAATGCACGCGCCACCCTGCTGCCAAGGCCTAGGCACGCAGCCAGCTCCCTATCCTTGCCCTGGGAGCGCGGGCCAAGTGTGTATTGTGTGCCAAGGCCGTGTGCTGTAGCTCACAGATCTTGGCCAACGGCCAAGTCGTTTCCTGGCGCCTGGCAAGGGGATTTTGGGGTGATGCATTAGATACGTGCGACAGTCGAACGCCGGAGAAGACGGAGTCGATTCCGAGGTCCGAACCTCGATTTACGCCTGATTTACCGAACGTGCGGGGGTGCGACAAGGTGACGAAACGTGCCCACGAATTGGTCCGGATATGGTAGTACTGGGCGGGGCCTCCTCACGGTGCTAGTACTGTTTTCCTCTCAAAGAAATGATGAAAATAATGCGGGAGGCTCTGCGTCCATTTTTCCACCGAAAAGGCCAAAACCGTGAGCTATATAGCACACGGATTGCGCCAAATTTTTGCGTTTCGGGGCGTGGGATTTTTTGGGCCGTGGTCGGGTTTGGTGGGAGTCGGTGGCTGGAGAAAACGGAATGCAATTCCGAGCTCCCAAACTCGTTTTACGGCCATTTTACCGCCAGAGAACGGTGCCCACACGGGTGGGCCAACTCATCCGATTCAGGCAAAACCGGAGAAAGAAGAGGAAGGTAGGTGTGGATCTCAGTTTTGGGTCCAAGAATGCGAAGCAACGGTGAGGACCGTGTGCTCACATTTTGGCCAAATGCTCGCCCCGCGGCCAAGGCATGCGGCCACCCCGCGGCCAAGGCCAAGGCACAGGGCCACGCCGAGCTCCCTATCCTTGCCCGGGAGCGGCCAAGTGTGTATTGTGTGTGCGCGAGAGTGTGCGACGTGCCTTGGTCCCGAGAATGTGCTGCATTTCGAGCATCGCATGCAGCCTGATGCGTTAGATACGTGCGACAGTCGATCGTCGGAGAAGACGGGAGTCGATTCCGACGTCCGAACCTCGTTTTACCTCTGATTTACCGAACGGGGTGCGAAAAGGGGACGAAACGTGCCCGCGAATTGGTCCGATTGTGGTAGAACTGGGCCGGGGGCCTCCTCACGGCGCAAGTACTGCTTTCCGCTCGAAGAAATGGCAAAAATAATGCGGGAGGCCCTGCGCCCATTTTTCCGCCAGAAAAGGCCAAAATCCGTGAGCTATAGCACACGGATTGTGGCCCAATTTCGAGTTTCGGGGGCGGCGTGGGATTTTTGGCTGACGTCGTCGGCTTTGGTGGGAGTCGGTGGCGGGAGAAAACGGAATCCAATTCCGAGCTCCGAAACTCGTTTTATGGCCATCTTACCGGCCGTGAACGGTTGCCCAAACGGGTGGGCCAACTCGTCCGATTCAGGAAAAACCGGAAAAAGAAGTCGAAGGTAGGTGTGGATCTCAGTTTTTGGTCCAAGAATACAAAGAAACGGCGAGGACCGTGTGCTCACATTTTGGCCAAATGCTCGCCTGCGGCCAAGGCCAAGCCATGCAGCCACCCCGCGGCCAACCCCGACGCACAGGGCCACGCTCGAGCTCCCTATCCTTGCCTCGGGAGCGCGGCCGGAGTGTGTGTTGTGTGTGCGTGAGACTGTGCGACCTGCCTTGGTCGCGAGCATATGCTGCATTTTGAGAAAGGCACGTAGCCAGCCCGCGGCCAAGGCCAAGGCATAGGCACGCAGCCACCACGTGGCCAAGGCCTAGGCACGCGTCCACCCTGCGGCCAAGGCCTAGGCACGCGTCCACCCCGCGGCCAAGGCCTAGGTACGCAGCCACCCCGCGGCCAAGGCTTTGGCACACAGCCACCCGGTGGCCAAGGCCAAGGCCATGGCACGCAGCCACCCCGCGTATCTAATGCATCACCCCAAAATCCCGAACCGCTCCGGAAATGCGAAAGTTGGCCAAGATCCGTGAGCTACAGCACACAGCCTTGGCAGCGGGGTGGCTGCGTGCCTAGGCCTTGGCAGCGGCGTGGCTGGGTGCCATGTTCTCGGCCTTGGCCGTGGGGTGGCTGCGTGCCTAGGCCTTGGCCGCGGGGTGGCTGCGAGCCTTGGCCTTGGCCGCAGGCTGGCTAAGTGCCTTGCTTGAAATGCAGCACATGCTCGCGACCAAGGCACGTTGCACACTCTCGCGCACACTCTCCCGGGGCAAGGATAGGGAGCTCGAGCGTGGCCTTGTGCCTTGGCCTTGGCCGGAGGGGGTGGCCTCGTGCCTTGGCCTTGGCCTTGGCCGCGGGCGAGCATTTGGCCAAAATGTGAGCGCACGGTCCTCGCCGTTGCTTCGTATTCTGGGCCCAAAAACTGAGATCCACACCTACCTTCCACTTCTTTCTCTGGTTTTTCCTAAATCCGACGAGTTGGCCCACCCGTTTGGGCACCCGTTCTCTGGCGGTAAAATGGCCGTAAAACGAGTTTGGGAGCTCGGAATTGATTCCGTTTTCTCCCGCCACCGACTCCCACCAAACCCGATCATGCCCGCCAAAAATCCCATGCCGCCCCCGAAACGCGAAATTTGGCCGCAATCCGTGTGCTATAGCTCACGGATTTTGGCTTTTTCGGGCGGAAAAATGGGCGCAGGGCCTCCCACATTATTTTCGCCACTTCTTCGAGAGGAAAACAGTACTAACACCATGAGGAGGCCCTGGCCCAGTTCTACCACAACCGACAAATTCGCGGGAACGTTTCGTCCCCTTTTCGCACCCGCACGCTCGTAAATCGGCCGTAATACGAGGTTCGGACCTCGGAATCGACTCCTATCTTCCCCGACGTTCGACTGTCGCAAGTGTCTAATGCATCACCCCAAAATCCCGCCCCGCCCCGGAAACGCGAAAGTTGGCCAAGATCCGTGACCTACAGCACACGGCCTTGGCAGCGGGGTGGCAGCGTGCCTAGGCCTTGGCCGCGGGGTTGGTGGGTGCCATGGCCTTGGCTTTGGCCGCGGGGTGGCTGCGTGCCTTGGCTTTGGCCGCGGATTGGCTGCCTGCCTTGCTCGAAATGCAGCTCATGCTCGCGACCAAGGCACGTTGCACACTCTGACACACACACAACACACACTTGGACCGCGCTCCCGGGCCATGGATAGGGAGCTCGAGCGTGGCCCTCTGCCTTGGCCTTGGCCAAGGGGTGGCCGCGTGCCTTGGCCTTGGCGTTGGCCGCGGGGTGGCCGCGTGCCTTGGCCTTGGCCGTGGGAGAGCATTTTGCCAAAATGTGAGCACACGGTCCTCGCCGTTGCTTCGTATTCTTGGACCAAAAAACTGAGATCCACACCTACCTTCCACTTCTTTCTCCGGTTTTGCCTGAATCGGACGAGTTGGCCCACCCGTTTGGGCACCCGTTCTCTGGCAGTAAAATGGCCGTAAAACGAGTTTCGGTGCTCGGAATTGGATTCCATTTTGTCCCGCCACCGACTGCCACCAAACCCGACCACGCCAGCCAAAAATCCCACGCCGCCCCTGAAACGCGAAAGTTGGCCAAGATCCGTGAGCTACAGCACACAGCCTTGGCAGCAGGGTGGCTGCGTGCCTAGGCCTTGGCAGCGGCGTGGCTGGGTGCCATGGCCTTGGCCTTGGCCACGGGGTGGCTGCGTGCCTAGGCCTTGGCCGCGGGGTGGCTGGGTGCCATGGCCTTGGCCTTGGCCTTGGCCTTGGCGGGCTGGCTGTGTGCCTTGCTCTAAATGCAGCACATGCTCGCGACCAAGGCACATCGCACACTCGCACACACACAACACACACTTGGGCCGCGCTCCCGGGCAAGGATAGGGAGCTCTTGCGTGGCCCTGTGCCTTGGCCTTGGCCGCAGGGTGGCGCGTTCCTTGGCCTTGTCCTTGGTCCGCGGGCGAGCATTTGGCCAAAATGTGAGCACACGGTCCTCGCGGTTGCTTCGCATTCTTGGACCAAAAACTGAGATCCACACCTACCTTCCACTTCTTTCTCCGGTTTTGCCTGAATCGGACGAGTTGGCCCACCCGTTTGGGAACCTGTTCTCTGGCGGTAAAATGGCCGTAAAACGAGTTTCGGAGCTCGGAATTGGATTCCGTTTTGTCCCGCCACCGACTCCCACCAAACCCGACCACGCCAGGAAAAAATCCCACGCCGCCCCCGAAACACGAAATTTGGCCGCAATCCGTGTGCTATAGCTCACGGATTTTGGCCTTTTCGGGCGGAAAAATGGGCGCAGGGCCTCCCGCATTATTTGCGCCATTTCTTCATGCGTAAAACAGTACTACCACCGTGAGGAGGCCCCCGGCCCAGTCTACCACAAACGGACCAATTCGCGGGCACGTTTCATCCCCTTTTCACACCCCCGCACGTTCGCTAAATCGACTCCCGTCTTCTCCGGCGTTCGACTGTTGCACGTATCTAATGCATCACCCCAAAATCCCGCAACACCCCGGAAACGCGAAAGTTGGCCAAGATCCGTGAGCTACAGCACACGGCCTTGCCCGCGGGGTGGCTGCGTGCCTAGGCCTTGGCAGAGGCCTGGCTGGGTGCCATGGCCTTGGCCTTTGCCACGGTTGGGCTGCGGTCCTTGGCCTTGTCCACGGGTGGCTGCGTGCCATGGCCATGGCCTTGGCCTCGGGTGGCTGCGTGCCTTGGCCTTGGCCGCGGGCTCGCTGCGTGCCTAGCTCGAAATGCAGCACATGCGCGCGACCAAGGCACGCCGCACACTCTCGCACACACAACACACACTTGGGCCGCGCTCCCGGGCAAGGATAGGGAGCTCGAGCGTGGCCCTGTGCCTTGGCCTTGGCTGCAGGGTGGCGCGTGCCTTGGCCTTGGCCTTGGCGCGGGCGAGCATTTGGCCAAAATGTGAGGACACGGTCCTCACCGTTGCTTTGCATTCTTGGACCAAAAAATGAGATCCACACCTACCTTCCACTTCTTTCTCCGGTTTTGCCTGAATCGGACGAGTTGGCCCACCCGTTTGGGAACCCGTTCTCTGGCGGTAAAATGGCCGTAAAACGAGTTTCGGAGCTCGGAATAGGATTCCGTTTTCTCCCGCCACCGACTCCCACCAAACCCGAGCACGCCAGCCAAAAATCCCACACCGCCCCCGAAACGTGAAATTTGGCCACAGTCCGTGTGCTATAGCTCACGGATTTTGGGCTTTTCTGGCGGAAATATGGGCGCAGGGCCTCCCGCATTATTTTTGCCATTTCTTTGAGCGGAAAGCAGTACTTGCGCCGTGAAGAGGCCCCCGGCCCAGTTCTACCGCAATCGGACCAATTCGAGGGCACGTTTCGTCCCCTTTTCGCACCCCCGCACCATCAGTATATCGGCCGTAAAATGAGGTTCGGACCTCGAAATCGACTCCCCTCTTTTCCAACGCTCGACTGTTGCACGTATCTAATGCATCACCCCCAAATCCCGCACCGCCCCGGAAACGCTAAAGTTGGCCAAGATCCGTGAGCTACACCACACGGCCTTGGCCTTGGCCTCGGGGTGGCTGCGTGCCAAGGCCTTGGCCGCGGGCTGGCTGCGTGCCTAGGCTTTGGCCGCGGGCTGGCTGGGTGCCATGGACTTGGCCGCGGGGTGGACGCGTGCCTTGGCCTTGGCCTTGGCCGCGGGCTGGCTCCGTGCCTTCCTCGAAATGCAGCACATGCTCGCGACCAAGGCAGGTCGAACACTCTCACGCACACACAACACACAATCGGGCCGCGCTCCCGAGGCAAGGATAGGGAGCTCGAGCGTGGCCCTGTGCCTTGGCGTTGGCCGCGGGGTGGCTGCGTGGCTTCGCCTTGGCCGCGGGGGAGCATTTGGCCAAAATGTGAGCACACGGTTCTCGCCGTTTCTTCGTATTCTTGGACCAAAAACTGAGATCCACACCTACCTTCCACTTCTTTCTCCGGTTTTGCCTGAATCCGACGAGTTGGCCCACCTGTATGGGCACCCGTTCGCTGCCGGTAAGATGGCCGTAAAAACGAGTTTCGAGCTCGGAATTGATTCCGTTTTCTCCTGCCACCGACTACCACCAAACCCGACGATGCCAGCCCAAAATCCCACGCCGCCCCCGAAACGTGAAATTTGGCCACAATCCGTGTGCTATAGCTCACGGATTTTGGCCTTTTCTGGCGGAAAAATGGGCGCAGGGCCTCCCGCATTATTTTTGCCATTTCTTCGAGTGGAAAGCAGTACTTGCGCCGTGAGGAGGCCCCCGGCCCAGTTCTACCACAATCGGACCAATTCGAGGGCACGTTTCGTCCCCTTTTCGCACCCCGCACCCTCGGTAAATCGGCCATAAAACGAGGTTCGGACCTCGAAATCGACTCCCCTCTTTTCCGACATTCGACTGTCGCACGTATCTAATGCATCACCCCAAAATCCCGCACCGCCTCGGAAATGCGAAAGTTGGCCAAGATCCGTGAGCGACAGCACATGGCCTTGGCCTTGGCCGCGGGTGGTGGCCAAGGCCTTGGCCGCGGGTGGCCTTGGCCTTGGCCCTTGGGTGGCTGCGTGCCTAGGCCTTGGCGGGGTGGCGGGCTGGCTGGGTGCCATGGCCTTGGCCGCGGACTGGCTGGGTGCCATGGCCTTGGCCGCGGGGTGGCCCTGTGCCTTGGCATTGGCCGCGGGGTAGCTGCATGGCTTGGCCTTGGCTGCGGGCGAGCATTTGGCCAAAATGTGAGCACACGGTCCTCGCCGTTTCTTCGTATTCTTGGACCAAAAACTGAGATCCACACCTACCTTCCACTTCTTTCTCCGGTTTTGCCTGAATCGGACGAGTCGGCCCACCCGTTTGGGCACCCGTTCGCTGCCGGTAAGATGGCCGTAAAAACGAGGTTCGGAGCTCGGAAGGGGAGTCCGTTTTCTGCCGCCAGCGCCTCCCACCCCACCCGACCACACCAGCCCAAAATCCAACGGCACCCCCGAAACGCGAAATTTGGCCACAATCCGTGTGCTATAGCTCACGGATTTTGGCCTTTTTGGCGGAAAAATGGGCGCAGGGTCTCCCGCATTATTTTTGCCATTTCTTCGAGCGGAAAGCAGTACTTCCGCCGTGAGGGAGGGCACGTTTCATCCCCTTTTCGCACCCCCGCACCCTCGGTAAATCGGCCGTAAAACGAGGTTCGGACCTCGAAATCGACTCCCCTCTTTTCCGTCGTTCGACTGTCACACGTATCTAATGCATCACCCCAAAATCCCGCACCGCCCCGGAAACGCCAAAGTTGGCCAAGATCCGTGAGCGACAGCACAAGGCCTTGGCCTTGGCTCATGGAAAAATGGGTGGCTGCGTGCCTAGGTCTTGGCCGCGGGTTTGCTGGGTGCCATGGCCTTGGGTGGGGGGTGACGCGTGCCTAGGCCTTGGCCACGGTGTGGCTGCGTGCCTCGGCCTTGGCCTTGGCCGCGGGCTGGATCCGTGCCTTGCTCGAATCGCAGCACATGCTCGCGACCAAGGCCCGTCACACACTCTCGCGCACACACAACACACACTTGGACCGCGCTCCCGGGGCAAGGATAGGGAGCTCGAGCGTGGCCCTGTGCCTTGGCCTTGGCCGCGGGGTGGCCGCGTGCCTTGGGCTTGACTTGGCCGCGGGCAAGCATTTGTCCAAAATGTGAGCACACGGTCCTCGCCGTTGCTTCGCATTCTTGGACCAAAAACTGAGATCCACGCCTACCTTCCACTTCTTTCTCCGGTTTTGCCTGAATCGGACGAGTTGGCCCACCCGTTTGGGAACCCGTTCTCTGGCGGTAAAATGGCCGTTAAACGAGTTTCGGAGCTCGGAATTGGATTCTGTTTTCTCCCGCCGCCGACTCCCACCAAACCCGACCACGCCAGCCAAAAATCCCACGCCGCCCCTGAAAGACGAAATTTGGCCGCAATCCGTGTGCTATAGCTCAAGATTTTGGCCTTTTCGGGCGGAAAAATGGGCGCAGGGCCTCCCGCATTATTTTTGGCATTTCTTTGAGCGCAAAACAGTACTAGCACCGTGAGGAGGCCCCCGGCCCAGTTCTACCACAGCCGGACCAATTCGCGGGCACGTTTCGTCCCCTTTTCGCACCCCCGAACGTTCGGTAAATCGGCCGTAAAAGGAGGTTCGGACCTCGGAATCGACTCCCGTCTTATCCGATGTTTGACTGTCACACATATCTAATGCATCATTCCAAAATCCCGCACCGCCCCGGAAACGCGAAAGTTAGCCAAGATCCGTGAGCTACAGCACACGGCCTTGGCTGCGGGGTGGCTGCGTGCCTAGGCCTTGGCAGCGGCGTGGCTGGGTGCCATGGCCTTGGCCTTGTCCACGGGGTGGCTGCGTGCCTTGGCTTTGGCCACGGGGTGGCTGCGTGCCTTGGCCTTTGCCGCGGGGTGGCTGGGTGCCATGGCCTTGGCCTTGGCCGCGGGGTGGCTGGGTGCCATGGCCTTGGCTTTGGCCGCGGGGTGGCTGCGTGCCTAGGCCTTCGCCGCGGGGTGGCTGGGTGCCATGGCCTTGGCCTTGGCCGCAGGGTGGCTGCGTGCCTTGGCCTTGGCCGCGGTCTGGCTGCGTGCCTTGCTCGAAATGCAGCACATGCTCACGACCAAGGCACGTCGCACAATCTCGCGCACACACAACACAAACTTGGGCCGCGCTCCCGGGGCAAGGATAGGGAGCTCGAGGCTTGCCCTGTGCCTTGGCCTTGGCCGTGGGCGAGCATTTGGCCAAAATGTGAGCACACAGTCCTTGCCGTTGCTTCGTATTCTTGGACCAAAAATTGAGATCCACACCTACCTTCCACCTCTTTCTCCGGTTTTGCTTGAATCGTACGAGTTCGCCCACCCGTTTGGGCACCCGTTCTCTGGCAGTAAAATGGCCGTAAAACGAGTTTCAGAGCTCGGAATTGGATTCCGTTTTCTCCCGCAACCGACTCCCACCAAACCCGACCACGCCAGCCAAAAATCCCACGCCGCCCCTGAAACAGGAAATTTGGCCGCAATCCGTGTGCTATAGATCACGGATTTTGGCCTTTTCGGGCGGAAAAATGGGCGCAGGGCCTCCCAAATTATTTTCGCCATTTCTTCGACCGTAAAACAGTTCTAGGACCGTGAGGAGGCCCCCGGCCCAGTTCTACCACAACCGGACCAATTCGCGGGCACGTTTCGTCCCGTTTTCACACCCCTGCACGCTCGGTAAATCGGCCGTAAAACGAGGTTCGGACCTCGGAATCGACTCCCGTCTTCTCTGACATTCGACTGTCGCACGTATCTAATGCATCACCCCAAAATTTCGCACCGACCCGGAAACGTGAAAGTTGGCCAAGATCCATGACCTACAGCACACGGCCTTGGCCGCGGGGTGGCTGCTTGCCTAGGCCTTGGCAGCGGCGTGGCTGCGTGCCATGGCCTTGGCCTTGGCCAAGGGGTGGCTTCGTGCCTTGGCCTTGGCCGCGGGCTGGCTGCGTGCCTTGCTCGAAATGCAGCACATGCTCGCGACAAAGGCACGTCGCACACTCTCGCGTGCACACAACACACACTTGGGCCGCGCTCCCGGGGCAAGGATAGGGAGCTCGAGCGTGGCCCTGTGCCTTGGCCTTGGCCGCGGGGTGGCCGCGTGTCTTGGCCTTGGCCTTGGCCGCGGGCGAGCATTTGGCCAAAATGTGAGCACACGCTCCTCGCGGTTGCTTCGTATTCTTGGACCAAAAACTGAGATCCACACCTACCTTCCACTTCTTTCTCCGGTTTTTCCTGAACCCGACAAGTTGACCCACTCGTTTGGGCACCCGTTCTCTGGCGGTAAAATGGCCGTAAAACGAGTTTGGGAGCTCGGAATTGGATTCCGTTTCCTCCCGCCACCGACTCCCACCAAACCCGACCACGCCCGCCAAAAATCCCACGCCGCCCCCGAAATGCGAAATTTGGCCGCAATCCGTGTGCTATAGCTCACGGATTTTGGCCTTTTTGGGCGGAAAAATGGGCGCAGGGCCTCCCGCATTATTTTCGCCATTTCTTCGAGAGGAAAACAGTACTAGCACCGTGAGGAGGCCCCTGGCCTAGTTCTACCACAACCGGACCAATTCGCGGGCACGTTTCGTCCCCTTTTCGCACCCCCGCACGTTCGGTAAATCAGACGTAAAACGAGGTTCGGACCTCGGAATCGTCTCCTGTCTTCTCTGACGTTCGAGTGTCGCACGTATCTAATGCATCACCCCAAAATCCCGCCCGGCCCCGGAAACGTGAAAGTTGGCCAAGATCTGTGAGCTACAGCACACGGCCTTGGCCGCGGGGTGGCTGCGTGCCAAGGCCTTGGCCTTGGCCACGGGGTGGCTGCGTGCCTTGGCCTTGGCCTTGGCCGCGGGGTGGCTGCGTGCCTAGGCCTTGGCCTTGACCACGGGGTGGCTGCGTGCCTTGGCCTTGGCCACGGGGTGGCTGCGTACCTAGGCCTTGGCCGCGGGGTGGCTGGGTGCCATGGTCTTGGCCTTGGCCTCGGGCTGGCTGCGTGCCTAGGCCTTGGCTGCGGGGTGGCTGTGTGCCATGGCCTTGGCCTTGGCTGCGGGGTGGCTGCGTGCCTTGGCCTTGGCCGCGGGCTGGCTGCGTGCCTTGCTTGAAATGCAGCACATGCTCGCGACCAAGGCACGTCGTACACTCTCGCGCACACACAACACAAACTTGGGCCGCGCTCCCGGGTCAAGGATAGGGAGCTCGAGCGTGGCCCTGTGCCTTGGCCTTGGCCGCGTGCCTTGGCCGCGGGCGAGCATTTGGCCAAAATGTGAGCACACGGTCCTCGCCGTTGCTTCGTATTCTTGGACCAAAAACTGAGATCGACACCTACCTTCCACTTCTTTCTCCGGTTTTGCCTGAATCGGACGAGTTGGCCCACCCAATTGGGCACCCGTTCTCTGGCGGTAAAATGGCCGTAAAACGAGTTTCGGAGCTCGGAATTGGATTCCGTTTTCTCCCGCCACCGACTCCCACCAAACCCGACCACGCCAGCCAAAAATCCCATGCCGCCCCCGAAACACTAAATTTGGCCACAATCCGTGTGCTATAGCTCACGGAATTTGGCCTTTTCGGGCGGAAAAATGGGCGCAGGGCCTCTCGTAGGAGCTTGCGGGGCTTTCCCGAACCTTAATTTTGTGTTTCTCTTATGTTTTCACACATTTTTTGTAGCAAGAATTTTTTAACCCTAACTTTTTTCAACAATAAGACATTTTAATTTGGATTTGACCACAGAAAGCAGCAACTTAAATGTCCAATTGTGATGTGAAATCGTTAATTATTTGATTTATAATTAATTGGTATCTTAGATCCAAATATAAATTTTATTTGCGAGTTGTATATTGATATTTTAAGTTGTCTCAATGGTAGGCTTGAAAATTTATTTGCATTTTTGACCTACATGTTAGGGGTTCAAGCGAGAGCTAAAGCTTCGAATATTCTCTTCAAATATTATTAAATTAATTTCAAAAACAACATATCTGAATATTTCACATTTAATTTAAAAATTATTTTTTGCTGCATATTAGGATATATATGCAATCGACAATCGAGGTATTAGAGCAATTTTGGACCCACCAAAGAGAGACACCACCAGTCCTTGAGCTGACTCTCACCCCCCCAAAAAAAAAGTATATTGAATTACGGTGTGATTTTTTCCATGATGGTAGAAAAAAATGTGAAATACTATTAAATAGAAAGAGAAAAATATTTCGTAGCACGAAAAGAGGTGTTTTTGGCCTCACGTGGCATGCTGGGAGTGGAGGGCAAAACGGGTGCTCACGGCCAAGGCACGGGGCCACGCTCAAGCTCCCTATCCTTGCCTCGGGAGCGCGCGTTGGCTGCACCATACCTGGGCATTGGCCGCGGCACGAAAGTTGGACCAGATCCACGAGCTACAGCACACGGTCTTTGGCCATTTTGGCCCAAAAAATGGGGCCCGGAGCTTCCGCGCTGTTTCCCCCACTTTTAAGTCCCGTAAGATAACTTCGGTCAAAATACGTCACCTCCTAAAATTTCGGCCCAAACAAAGTCGGACAGACGCTTGGGCCACGCCCGCTATATGCATTGGCCTTTGATGCCGCGCGCGTGCAGGCTGCGTGCGGGCTGCGTGCCTTGGCCTTGGCCGCGGGGTGGCTGCGTGCCTTGACCTTGGCCGCGGGCTGGCTGCGTACCTTGCTCGAAATGCAGCACATGCTCGCGACCAAGGCACGTCGTACACTCTCGCGCACACACAACACACACATGGGCCGCGCTCCCGGGGCAAGGATAGGGAGCTCGAGCGTGGCCCTGTGCCTTGGCCTTGGCCGCGGGGTGGCCGCGTGCCTTGGCCGCGGGCGAGCATTTGGCCAAAATGTGAGCACACGGTCCTCGCCGTTGCTTCTTATTCTTGGACCAAAAACTGAGATCCACACCTACCTTCCACTTCTTTCTCCGGTTTTGCCTGAACCGGACGAGTTGGCCCACCCGTTTGGGCACCCGTTCTCTGGCGGTAAAATGGCCGTAAAACGAGTTTCGGAGCTCGGAATTGGATTCCCTTTTCTCCCGCCACCGACTCCCACCAAACCCGACCACGCCAGCCAAAAATCCCACGCCGCCCCCGAAACGCGAAATTTGGCCGCAATCCGTGTGCTATAGCTCACGGATTTTGGCCTTTTACGGCGGAAAAATGGGCGCAGGGCCTCCCGCATTATTTTGGCCATTTCTTCGAGAGGAAAATAGTACTAGCACCGTGAGGAGGCCCCCGGGCCAGTTCTACCACAATCGGACCAATTCGCGGGCACGTTTCGTCCCCTTTTCGCACCCCCGCACCCTCGGTAAATCGGCCGTAAAACGAGGTTCTGACCTCGAAATCGACTCCCCTCTTTTCCAACGCTTGACTGTCGCACGTATCTAATGCATCACCCCAAAATCCCGCACCGCCCCGGAAACGCGAAAGTTGGCCAAGATCCGTGAGCTACAGCACACGGCCTTGCCCTTGCCCACGGGGTGGCTGTGTGCCATGGCCTTGGCCTTGGCCGCGGGGTGGCTGCGTGCCATGGCCTTGGCCTTGGCCTCGGGGTGGCCGCGTGCCAAGGCCTTGGCCGCGTGATGGCTGCGTGCCTAGGCCTTGGCCGCGGGCTGCTGGGTGCCATGGCCTTGGCCGCGGGGTGGTCGCGTTCCTTGGCCTTGGTCACGGGGTGGCTGCGTGCCTCGGCCTTGGCCTTGGCCGCGGCCTGGCTCCGTGCCTTGCTCGAAATGCAGCACATGCTCGCGACCAAGGCAGGTCGCACACTCTCACGCACACAAAACGCACACTCCGGCCGCGCTCCCAAGGCAAGGATAGGGAGCTCGAGCGTGGCCCTGTGCCTTGGCGTTGGCCGCAGGGTGGCTACGTGGCTCGGCCTTGGCCGCGGGCGAGCATTTGGCCAAAATGTGAGCACACAGTCCTTGCCTCGGGAGCGCGGCCGGAGTGTGTGTTGTGTGTGCGTGCGAGTGTACGACCTGCCTTGGTCGCGAGCATATGCTGCATTTCGAGAAAGGCACATAGCCAGCCCGCGGCCAGGGCCAGGGCCGACGCACGCAGCCACCCCGTGGCCAAGGCCTAGGCACGCGTCCACCCCGCGGCCAAGGCCATGGAACCCAGCCAGCCCGCGGCCAAGGCCTAGGCACGCAGCCACCCCGCGGCCAAGGCCTTGGTACACAGCGACCCGGTGGCCAAGGCCAAGGCCATGGCACCCACCCACCCCGCGGCCAAGGCCATGGCACGCAGCCACCCCGCGGCCAAGGCCAAGGCCGTGTGCTGTCGCTCACGGATCTTGGCCAACTTTCGCGTTTCCGGGCAGTGCGGGATTTTGGGGTGATGCATTAGATACGTACGACAGTCAAACGTCGGAAAAGAGGGGAGTCGATTTCGAGGTCTGAACCTCGTTTCACGGCCGATTTACCGAGGCCGCGGGGGTGCGAAAAGGGGACGAAACGTGCCCTTGAATTGGTCCGATTGTGGTAGAACTGGGCCGGGGGTCTCCTCACGGCGCAAGTACTGCTTTCCGCCCGAAGAAATGGCGGGAGGCCCTGCGCCCATTTTTCCGCCAGAAAAGGCCAAAATCCGTGAGCTATAGCACATGGATTGTGGCCAAATTTCGCGTTTCTGAGGCGGCGTGGGATTTTGGGCTGGCATCGTCGGGTTTGGTGCGAGTCGGTGGCGGGAGAAAATGGAATCCAATTCCGTTTTGGCCAAATTTCGCTTACGGATTTCGCGTTTTGGCCAAATTTCGCGTTTCGCGAGCATGTGCTGCATTTCGAGCAAGGCACGGAGCCAGCCCGCGGCCGAGGCACGCAGCCACCCCGTGGCCAAGGCCAAGGCACGCGTCCACCCCGCGGCCAAGGCCATGGCACCCAGCCAGCCCGCGGCCAAGGCCTTGGCACGGAGCCACCCCGAGGCCAAGGCCAAGGCCATGGCACGCAGCCACCCCGCAGCCAAGGCCAAGGCCGTGTGCTGTAGCTCACGCATCTTGGCCAACTTTCGCGTTTCCGGGGCGGTGCGGGATTTTGGAGTGATGCATTAGATACGTCGGACAGTCGAGCGTGGGAAAAGAGGGGAGTTGATTTCGAGTTCCGAACCTCGTTTTACGGCCGATTTACCGAGGGTGCGAGGGTGCGAAAAGGGGACGAAACGTGCCCTTGAATTGGTCCGATTGTGGTAGAACTGGGCCGGGGGTCTCCTCACGGCGCAAGTACTGCTTTCCGCCCGAAGAAATGGCGGGAGGCCCTGCGCCGATTTTTCCGCCAGAAAAGGCCAAAATCCGTGAGCTATAGCACATGGATTGTGGCCAAATTTCGCGTTTCTGGGGGGGCGTGGGATTTTGGGCTGGCATCGTCGGGTTTGGTGCGAGTCGGTGGCGGGAGAAAACGGAATCCAATTCCGTTTTGGCCAAATTTCGCTCACGGATTTCGCGTTTTGGCCAAATTTCGCGTTTCGCGAGCATGTGCTGCATTTCGAGCAAGGCACGGAGCCAGCCCGCGGCCGAGGCACGCAGCCACCCCGTGGCCAAGGCCAAGGCACGCGTCCACCCCGCGGCCAAGGCCATGGCACCCAGCCAGCCCGCGGCCAAGGCCTTGGCACGGAGCCACCCCGAGGCCAAGGCCAAGGCCATGGCACGCAGCCACCCCGCAGCCAAGGCCATGGCACGCAGCCACCCCGCAGCCAAGGCCAAGGCCGTGTGCTGTAGCTCACGCATCTTGGCCAACTTTCGCGTTTCCGGGGCGGTGCGGGATTTTGGGGTGATGCATTAGATACGTCGGACAGTCGAGCGTGGGAAAAGAGGGGAGTCGATTTCGAGTTCCGAACCTCGTTTTACGGCCGATTTACCGAGGGTGCGAGGGTGCGAAAAGGGGACGAAACGTGCCCGCGAATTGGTCCGATTGTGGTAGAACTGGGCCGGGGACCTCCTCACGGCGCAAGTACTGTTTTCCGCTCGAAGAAATCGCGAAAATAATGCGGGAGGCCCTGCGCCCATTTTTCCCCCGGAAAAGGCCAAAATCCGTGAGCTATAGCGCACGGTTTGTGGCCAAATTTCGCGTTTCGGTGGCGGCGTGGGATTTTGGGCTGGGAGTCGGTGGCGGGAGAAAACGGAATCCAATTCCGAGCTCTGAAACTCGTTTTACGGCCATCTTACCGGCAGCGACCGGGTGCCCAAACGGGTGGGCCAAATCGTCCGATTCAGGCAAAACCGGAGAAAGAAGTGCAAGGTAGGTGTGGATCTCAGTTTTTGGTCCAGGAATACCAAGAAACGGCGAGGACCGTGTGCTCACATTTTGGCCAAATGCTCGCCCGCGGCCAAGGCCAAGCCATGCAGCCACCCCGCGGCCAATGCCAAGGCACAGGGCCATGCTCGAGCTCCCTATCCTCGCCTCGGGAGCGCGGCCGGAGTGTTTGGTTTGTGTGCGTGAGAGTGTGCGACCTGCCTTGGTCGCGAGCATATGCTAGATTTTGAGAAACGCACGTAGCCAGCCCGCGGCCAAGGCCAAGGCCGAGGCACGCAGCCACCCCGTGGCCAAGGCTGAGGCACGCAGCCACCCCGTGGCCAAGGCCTAGGCACGCGACCACCTCGCGGCCAAGGCCATGGCACCCAGCCAGCCCGCGGCCAAGGCCTAGGCCCGCCGCCACCCCGCGGCCAAGGGCAAGGCCATGCCACCCAGCCACCCCGCGGCCAAGGGCGTGTGCTGTAGCTCACGGACCTTGGCCAACTTTCGCGTTTCCGGGGCGGGGGAGGATTTTGGGGTGATGCATTAGATACATGCGACAGTTGAACGTCGGAGAAGACGGGAGTCGATTCCGAGGTCCGAACCTCGTTTTACGTCTGATTTACCGAACGTGCGGGGGTGCGAAAAGGGAACGAAACGTGCCCGCGAATTGGTCCGGTTGTGGTAGAACTGGCCCGGGGGCCTCCTCACGGTTCTAGAACTGTTTTTCTCTCGAAGAAATGGCGAAAATAATGCGGGAGGCCCTGCGCCCATTTTTCCGCCCGAAAAGGCAGAAATCCATGAGCTACAGCACACAGATTGCGGACAAATTTCGTGTTTCGGGGGCGGCGTGTGATTTTTGGCGGGCGTAGTCGGGTTTGGTGGGAGTCGGTGGTGGGAGAAAACAGAATAAAATTCCAAGATCCGAAAGTCGTTTTACAGCCATTTTACCGCCAGAGAACGGGTGCCCAAACGGGTGGGCCAACTCGTACGATTCATGCAAAACCGGAGAAAGAAGTGGAAGGTTGGTGTGGATCTCAGTTTTTGGTCCAAGAATACGAAGCAACGGCGAGGACCGTGTGCTCACATTTTCACCAAATGCTCGACCGCGGCCAAGGCCAAGCGCAAGGCACGCGGCCTCCCCGCTGCGAAGGCCAAGGCACAGGGCCACGCTCGAGCTCCCTATCCTTGCCCCGGAAGCGCGGCCCAAGTTTGTGTTGTGTGTGCGCGAGAGTGTGCGACGTGCCTTGCTCACGAGCATGTGCTGCATTTCGAGCAAGGCACGAAGCCAGCCCGCGGCCAAAGTCAAGGCACGCAGCCACCCCACGGCCATGGCCAAGGCCATGGCACCCAGCCATCCCGTGGACAAGGCCTAGGCACGCAGCCACCCCGCGGCGAAGGCCAAGGCCATGGCACCCAGCCAAGGCCAAGGCCTGGCACCCAGCCACCCCGCGGCCAAGGCCTAGGCACGCAGCCACCCCGCGGCCAAGGCAGCCACCCGTGGCCAAGGCCAAGGCACGCAGCCACCCGCAGCCACCCCGCGGCCAAGGCCAAGGCCATGGCACCCAGCCACCCCACGGCCAAGGGCAAGGCACGCAGCCACCCCGTGGCCAAGGCCAAGGCCATGGCACCCAGCCACGCCGCTGCCAAGGCCTAGGCACGCAGCCACCCCGCGGGCAAGGGCGTGTGCTGTAGCTCACGGATCTTGGCCAACTTTCGCGTTTCCGGGGCGGTGCGGGATTTTGGGGTGATGCATTAGATACGTGCGACAGTCGAACGTCGGAGAAGACGGGAGTCGATTCCAAGGTCCGAACCTCCTTTTACGGCCGATTTACCGAGGGTGAGGGGGTGCGAAAAGGGGACGAAATGTGCGCTCGAATTGGTCCGGTTGTGGTAGAACTGCGCGGGAGAAAACGGAATCCAATTCCGAGCTCCGAAACTTGTTTAACGGCCATTTTACCGCCAGAGAACGGGTTCCCAAACGGGTGGGCCAACTTGTACGATTCAGGCAAAACCAGAGAAAGAAGTGGAAGGTTGGTGTGGATCTCAGTTTTTGGTCAACGAATACGAAGCAACGGCGAGGACCGTGTGCTCACATTTTGGCCAAATGCTCGCCCGCGGCCAAGGCCAAGGCCAAGGCACGCGGCCACCCCGCGGCCAAGGCCAAGGCCAAGGCACGCGGCCACCCCTCGGCCAAGGCAACAGGGCCACGCTCAAGCTCCCTATCCTTGCCCCGGGAGCGGCCCAAGTTTGTGTTGTGTGTGCGCGAGAGTGTGCGACGTGCCTTGCTCACGAGCATGTGCTGCATCTCGAGCAAGGCACGCAGCCAGCCAGCCCGTGGCCAAAGTCAAGGCACAGGGCCACCCTACGGCCAAGGCCAAGGCCAAGGCACCCAGCCACCCCACGGCCAAGGCCTAGGCACGCAGCCACCCCCCGGCCAAGGCCAAGGCCATGGAACCCAGCCACCCCGCGGCCAAGGCCCAGGCCAAGGCAGACACCCCACCCCGCGGCCAAGGCCTAGGCACGCAGCCACCCCCACGCCAAGGCCAAGGCACGCAGCCACCCCGCGGCCAAGGCCAAGGCCATGGCACCCAGCCACCCCACGGCCAAGGCCAAGGCACGCAGCCACCCCGTGGCCAAGGCCAAGGCCATGGCACCCAGCCACGCCGCTGCCAAGGCCTAGGCACGCAGCCACCCCGCGGCCAAGGGCGTGTGCTGTAGCTCACGGATCTTGGCCAACTTTCGCGTTTCCGGGACGGTGCGGGATTTTGGGGTGATGCATTAGATACGAGCGACAGTCGAACGTCGGAGAAGACGGGAGTCGATTCCGAGGTCCGAACCTCCTTTTACGGCCAATTTACCGAGGGTGCGGGGGTGCGAAAAGGGGACGAAATGTGCCCTCGAATTGGTCCGGTTGTGGTAGAACTGGGCGGGAGAAAACTGAATCCAATTCCGAGCTCCGAAACTTGTTTAACGGCCATTTTACCGCCAGAGAACGGTTTCCCAAACGGGTGGGCCAACTCGTACGATTCAGGCAAAACCGGAGAAAGAAGTGGAAGGTTGGTGTGAATCTCAGTTTTTGGTCCAAGAATACGAAGCAACGGCGAGGACCGTGTGCTCACATTTTGACCAAATGCTCGCCCGCGGCCAAGGCCAAGCCCAAGGCACGCGGCCTCCCCGCGGCGAAGGCCAAGGCACAGGGCCACGCTCGAGCTCCCTATCCTTGCCCCGGGAGCGCGGCCCAAGTTTGTGTTGTGTGCGCGCGAGAGTGTGCGACGTGCCTTGCTCACAAGCATGTGCTGCATTTCGAGGAAGGCACGAAGCCAGCCCGCGGCCAAAGTCAAGGCACGCAGCCACCCCACGGCCATGGCCAAGGCCATGGCACCCAGCCATCCCGTGGACAAGGCCTAGGCACGCAGCCACCCCGCGGCGAAGGCCAAGGCCATGGCACCCAGCCACCCCGCGGCCAAGGCCTAGGCACGCAGCCACCCCGCGGCCAAGGCCTAGGCACGCAGCCACCCCGCGGCCAAGGCCTAGGCACGCAGCCACCCCGTGGCCAAGGCCAAGGCACGCAGCCACCCCGCGGCCAAGGCCAAGGCCATGGCACCCAGCCACCCCACGGACAAGGCCAAGGCACGCAGCCACCCCGTGGCCAAGGCCAAGGCCATGGCACCCAGCCACGCCGCTGCCAAGGCCTAGGCACGCAGCCACCCCGCGGCCAAGAGAACGGGTTCCCAAACGGGTGGGCCAACTCGTCGGGTTCAGGCAAAACCGGAGAAAGAAGTGGAAGGTAGGTGTGCATCTCAGTTTTTGGTCCTAGAATAAGAAGCAACGGCAAGGACAGTGTGCTCACATTTTGGCCAATTGCTCGCCCGCGGCCAAGGCCAAGGCCAAGGCACGCGGCCACCCCGCGGCCAAGGCCAAGGCTCAGGGCCACGCTCGAGCTCCCTATCCTTGCCCCGAGAGCACGGCCCAAGTGTGTGTTGTGTGTGCGCGAGAGTGTGCGACGTGCCTTGGTCGCGACCATGTGCTGCATTTTGAGCAAGGCACGCAGCCAGCCCGCGGACAAGGCCAAGGCCATGGCACCCGGCCACCCCGCGGACAAGGCATAGGTACGCAGCCACCCCGCGGCCAAGGCCTAGGCACGCAGCCACCCCGCGGCCGAAGCCTAGGCACGCAGCCACCCCGTGGCCAGGGCCAATGCCATGGCACCCAGCCACGCCGCGGCCAAGGCCAAGGCCAAGGCACGGAGCCACCACACGGCCAAGGCCAAGGCCATGGCACCCAGCCACCCTGCGGCCAAGGCCTAGGCACGCAACCACCCCGTGGCCAAGGCCAACGCACGCGGCCACCCCGCGGCTAAGGCCAAGGCACAGGGCCACGCTCGAGCTCCCTATCCTTGCCCCAGGAGTGCGGTCCAAGTGTGTGTTGTGTGTTTGCGAGAGTGTGCGACGTGCCTCGGTCTCGAGCATGTGCTGCATTTCGAGCAAGGCACGCAGCCAGCCCGCGGCCAAAGCCAAGACACGCAGCCACCCCGCGCCCAATGCCAAGGCCATGGCACCCAGCCACCCCGCGGCCAAGGCCTAGGCACGCAGCCACCCCGTGGCCAAGGCCAAGGCCATGGCACCCAGCCACCCCGCGGCCAAGGCCTAGGCACGCAGCCACCCCGTGGCCAAGGCCAAGGCCATGGCACCCAGCCACCCCGCGGCCAAGGCCTAGGCACGCAGCCACCCCGTGGCCAAGGCCAAGGCCATGGCACCCAGCCACCCCGCGGCCATGGCCTAGGCAAGCAGCCACCCTGCGCCCATGGCCTAGGCACGCAGCCATCCCGCGGCCATGGCCTAGGCATGCAGGAGCCCCGCGGCCAAGGCAATGAGCTACTTGGCCAACTTTCACATTTTTCCGCCTGAAAAGGCCAAAATCCGTGAGCTATAGCACACGGATTGCGGCCAAATTTCGTGTTTCGGGGGTGGCGTGGGATTTTTGGCTGGCGTGGTCGGGTTTGGTGGGAGTCGGTGGCGGGAGAAAACAGAATCCAATTCGGAGCTCCGAAACTCGTTTTACGGCCATTTTACTGCCAGAGAACGGGTGCCCAAACGGGTGGGTCAACTCGTCCGATTCGGGCAAAACCGGAGAAAGAAGTGGAAGGTAGGTGTGGATCTCAGTTTTTGGTTCAAGAATACGAAGCAACGGCGTGGACCGTGTGCTCACATTTTGGCAAAATGCTCGCCCGTGGCCAAGGCACGCGGCCACCCCGTGGCCAAGGCCAAGGCACACGGCCACCCCGCGGCCAAGGCCAAGGCACACGGCCACGCTCGAGCTCCCTATCCTTGCCCCGCGAGTGCAGCCCAAGTGTGTGTTGTGTGTGGGCGAGAGTGTGCGACGTGCCTTGGTCGCGAGCATGTGCTGCATTTCGAGCAAGGCACCCAGCCACCCCTCGGCCAAGGCCTAGGCACGCAGGCACCCCGCGGCCAAGGCCGTGTGCTGTAGCTCACAGATCTTGGCCAACTTTCGCGTGTCCGGGGCGGGGCGGGATTTTGTGGTAATGCATTAGATACGTGTGACAGTCGAACGTCGGAGAAGACGGGAGTCGATTCCGATGTCCGAACCTCGTTTTACGTCTGATTTACCGAACGTGCGGGGGTGCGAAAAGGGGACGAAACGTGCCCGCGAAATGGTCCGGTTGTGGTAGAACTGGGCCGGGGGCCCCCTCACGGTGCTAGCACTGTTTTCCTCTCGAAGAAATGGTGAAAATAAAGCGGGAGGCCCTGCGCCCATTTTTCCGCCAGAAAAGGCCAAAATCCGTGAGCTATATAGCACACGGATTGCGGCCAAATTTCGCGTTTCGGGGGCAGCATGGCATTTTTGGCGGGCGTGGTCGGGTTTGGTGGGAGTCGGTGGCGGGAGAAAACGGAATCCAATTCCGAGCTCCGAAACTCGTTTTACGGCCATTTTACCGCCAGCGAACGGGTGCCCAAACGGGTGGGCCAACTCGTCGGATTCCGGCAAAACCTGAGAAAGAAGTGGAAGGTAGGTGTGGATCTCAGTTTTTGGTCCAAGAATGCGAAGCAACGGCGAGGACCGTGTCCTCACATTTTGGCCAAAAGCTCGCCCGCGGCCAAGGCCAAGGCACAGGGCCACACTCGAGCTCCCTATCCATGCCCTGGGAGGTCGGTCCAAGTGTGTGTGGTGTGTGTGCGAGAGTGTGCGACGTGCCTTGGTCGCGAGCATGTGCTGCATTTCGAGCAAGGCACGCAGCCAGCCCGCGGCCAAAGCCAAGGCATGCAGCCACCCCGTGGCCAAGGCCAAGGCCATGGCACCCAGCCACCCCATGGCCAAGTCCTAGGCACGCAGCCACCCCGAGGCCAAGGCCAAGGCCATGGCACCCAGCCACCCCGCGGCCAAGGCCGAGGCACGCAGCCACCCCGTGGCCAAGGCCAAGGCACGCAGCCACCCCGTGGCCAAGGCCAAGGCACGCAGCCACCCCGTGGCCAAGGCCAAGGCCATGGCACCCAGCCACGCTGCGGCCAAGGCCTAGGCACGCCGCCACCCCGCGGCCAAGGCCGTGTGCTGTAGCTCACGGATCTTGGCCAACTTTCGCGTTTCCGGGACGGTGCGGGATTTTGGGGATATGCATTAGATACGTGCGACAGTCGAACGTCGGAGAAGACGGTAGTCGATTCCGAGGTCCGAACCTCGTTTTACGTTTGATTTACCGAACGTGCGGGGGTGCGACAAGGGGACGAAACGTGCCCGCGAATTGGTCCGGTTGCGGTAGAACTTGGCCGGGGGCCTCCTCACGGTGCTAGTACTGTTTTCCTCTCAAAGAAATGGCAAAAATAATACGGGAGGCCCTGCGCCCATTTTTCCGCCCGAAAAGGCCAAAATCCGTGAGCTATAGCACACGGATTGCGGTCCAATTTCGCGTTTCGGGGGGGCGTGGGATTTTTGGCCGGCGTGGTCGGGTTTGGTGGGAGACGGTGGTGGGAGAAAACGGAATCCAATTCCGAGCTCCGAAACTCGTTTTACGGCCATTTTACCGCCAGAGAACGGGTGCCCAAACGGGTGGGCCAACTCATCCGATTCAGGCAAAACCGGAGAAAGAAGTGGAAGGTAGGTGTGGATCTCAGTTTTTGGTCCAAGAATACGAAGCAACGGCGAGGACCGTGTGCTCACATTTTGGCCAAATGCTCGCCCGCGGCCAAGGCACGCGGCCACCCCGCGGCAAAGGCCAAGGCACTGGGCCACGCTCGAGCTCCCTATCCTTGCCCCGGGAGCGCGGCCCAAGTGTGTATTGTGTGTGCGCGAGAGTGTGCGACGTGCCTTGGTCACGAGAATGTGCTGCATTTCGAGCATGGCACGCAGCCAGCCCGAGGCCAAGGCCAAGGCACGCAGCCACCCAGCGGCCAAGGCCAAGGCCATGGCACCCAGCCACCCCGCGGCCAACGCCTAGGCACGCAGCCACCCCTCTTCTTTCTCCGGTTTTGCCTGAATCGGACGAGTTGGCCCACCCGTTTGGGCACCCGTTCGCTGCCGGTAAGATGGCCGTAAAATGAGTTTCGGAGCTCGGAATTGGATTCCGTTTTCTCCCACCACCGACTCCCAACAAACCCGACGACGCCAGCCCAAAATCCCACGCCGCCCCCGGAATGCGAAATTTGGCCACAATCCGTGTGCTATAGCTCACGGATTTTGGCCTTTTCTGGCGGAAAAATGGGCGCAGGGCCTCCCGCATTATTTTTGCCATTTCTTCGAGCGGAAAGCAGTACTTGCGCCGTGAGGAGGTCCCCGGCCCAGTTCTACCACAATCGGACCAATTTGAGGGCACGTTTCGTCCCCTTTTCGTACCCCCGCACCCTCGGTAAATCGGCTGTAAAACGCGGTTCGGACCTCGAAATCGACTCCCCTCTTTTCCGACGTTCGACTGTCGCACGTATCTAATGCATCACCCCAAAATCCCGCACCACCCCGGAAACGCGAAAGCTGGCCAAGATCCGTGAGCGACAGCACACGGCCTTGGCCTTGGCCGCAGGGTGGCTGCGTGCCTAGGCCTTGGCCGCGGGGTGGCTGGGTGCCATGGCCTTGGCCTTGGACACCGGGTGGCTGTGTGCCAAGGCCTTGGCCGCGGGGTGGCTGCGTGCCTAGGCCTTGGCCGCGGGCTGACTGGGTGCCATGGCCTAGGCCGTGGGGTGGACGCGTGCCTAGGCCTTCGCCACGGGGTGGCTGCGTGCCTCGGCCATGGGCTTGGCCGCGGGCTGGCTACGTGCCTTTCTCGAAATGCGGCATATGCTCAAGACCAAGGCAGGTCGCACACTCTCACGCACACACAACACACACTCCGGCCGCGTTCCCGAGGCAAGGATAGGGAGCTCGAGCCTGGCCCTGTGCCTTGGCGTTGGCCGCGTGGTGGCTGCATGGCTTGGCCTTGGCCGCGGCGAGCATTTGGCCAAAATGTGAGCACACGGTCCTCGCCGTTTCTTCGTATTCTTGGAGCAAAAACTGAGATCCACACCTACCTTCCCCTTCTTTCTCCGGTTTTGCCTGAATCGGACGAGTGGGCCCACCCGTTTGGGCACCCGTTCGCTGCCGGTAAGATGGCCGTAAAACGAGTTTCGGTGCTCGGAATTGGATTCCGTTTTCTCCCGCCACCGACTCCCACCAAGCCCGACCATGCCAGACCAAAATCCCACGCCGCCCCCGAAACGCGAAATTTGGCCACAATCAGTGTGCTATAGCTCACGGATTTTGGCCTTTTCTGGCGGAAAAATGGGCGTAGGGCCTCCCCCATTATTTTTGCCATTTCTTCGAGCGGAATGCAGTACTTGCGCCGTGAGGAGGCCCCCGGCCCAGTTCTACCACAATCGGACCAATTCGCGGGCACGTTTCGTCCCCTTTTCGCAGCCCTGCACCCTCGGTAAATCGGCCGTAAAACGAGGTTCGTACCTCGAAATCGACTCCCCTCTTTTCCAACGCTTGACTGTCGCACGTATCTGATGGATCACCCCAAAATCCCGCACCGCCCCGAAAACGCGAAAGTTGGCCAAGATCCGTCAGCTACAGCACACGGCCTTGGCCTTGGCCGCGGGGTGGCTGCGTGCCAAGGCCTTGGCCGCAGGCTGGCTGCATGCCTAGGCCTTCGCCGCAGGCTGGCTGGGTGCCATGGCCTTGGCCGCGGGCTGGCTGGGTGCCATGGCCTTGGCCACGGGGTGGACGCGGGCCTTGGCCTTGGCCGCGGGGTGGCTGCGTGCCTCGGCCTTGGCCTTGGCCGCTGGCTGGCTCCGTGCCTTGCTCGAAATGAAGCACATGCTCGCGACCAAGGAAGGTCGCACACTCTCACGCACACACAACACACACTCCGGCCGCGCTCCCGAGGCAAGGATAGGGAGCTCGAGCCTGGCCCTGTGCCTTGGCGTTGGCCGCGGGGTGGCTGCGTGGCTTGGAGTTGGCCGCGGGCGAGCATTTGGCCAAAATGTGAGCACACGGCCCTCGCCGTTTCTTCGTATTCTTGGACCAAAAGCTGAGATCCACACCTACCTTCCACTTCTTTCTCCGGTTTTGCCTGAATCGGATGAGTTGGCCCACCCGTTTGGGCACCCGTTCACTGCCGGTAAGATGGCCGTAAAACGAGTTTCGGAGCTCGGAATTGGATTCCGTTTTCTCCCGCCACCGACTCCCACCAAACCCTACCACGCCAGCCCAAAATCCCACGCCGCCCCCAAAACGCGAAATTTGGACACAATCCGTGTGCTATAGCTCACGGATTTTGGCCTTTTCTGGCGGAAAAATGGGCGCTGGGCCTCCTGCATTATTTTTGCCATTTCTTCGAGCGGAAAGCAGTACTTGCGCCGTGAGGAGGTCCCCGGCCCAGTTCTACCACAATCGGACCAATTCGAGGGCACATTTCGTCCCCTTTTCGCACCCCCGCACCCTCGGTAAAACGGCCGTAAAACGAGGTTCGGACCTCGAAATCGACTCCCCTCTTTTCCAACGCTCGACTGTCGTACTTATCTAATGCATCACCCCAGAATCCCGCACCGCCCCGGAAACGCGAAAGTTGGCCAAGATCCGTGAGCTACAGCACACGGCCTTGGCATTGGCCGTGGGGTGGCTGCGTGCCATGGCCGTGGCCTTGGCCGCGGGGTGGCTGCGTTCCATGGCCTTGGCCTTGGCCTCGGGGTGGCTGCGTGCCAAGGCCTTGGACGCGGGCTGGCTGCGTGCCTAGGCCTTGGCCGCGGGCCGGCTGGGTGCCATGGCCTTGGCCGCGGGGTGGACGCGTGCCTTGGCCTTGGCCACGGGGTGGCTGCGTGCCTCGTCCTTGGCCTTGGCTGCGGGCTGGCTCCGTGCCTTGCTCGAAATGCAGCACATGCTCGCGACCAAGGCAGGTCGCACACTCTCACGCACACACAACACACACTCTGGCCGCGCTCCCGAGGCAAGGATAGGGAGCTCGAGCCTGGCCCTGTGCCTTGGCGTTGGCCGCGTGGTGGCTGCATGACTTGGCCTTGGCATTTTCCGGGGGAAAAATGGGCGCAGGGCCTCACGCATTTTTTTCGCCATTTCTTCGAGAGGAAAACAGTAGTTACGCCGTGAGGAGGCCCCCGGCCCAGTTCTACCACAATCGGACCAATTCGCGGGCACGTTTCGTCCCCTTTTCGCACACCCCCGCACCCTCGGTAAATCGGCCGTAAAACGAGGTTCGGACCTCGAAATCGACTCCCCTCTTTTCCAACGCTCGACTGTCGCACGTATCTAATGCATCACCCCAAAATTTAGTGTTTCGGGGGCGGCGTGGGATTTTTGGCTGGCGTGGTCGGGTTTGGTGGGAGTCGGTGGCGGGAGAAAACGAAATCCAATTCCCAGCTCCGAAACTCCTTCAACAGCCATTTTACCGCCAGAGAACGGGTTCCCAAACGGGTGGGCCAACTCATCGGATTCAGGCAAAACCGGAGAAAGAAGTGGAAGGTAGGTGTGGATCTCAGTTTTTGGTCCAAGAATACGAAGCAACGGCGAGGACCGTGTGCTCACATTTTGGCCAAATGCCCGCCCGAGGCCAAGGCACGCGGCCACCCCGCGGCCAAGGCCAAGGCACAGGGCCACGCTCGAGCTCCCTATCCTTGCCCCGGGAGCGCGGCCCAAGTTTGTGTTGTGTGTGCGCGAGAGTGTGCGACGTGCCTTGGTCGCGAGCATGTGCTGCATTTCGAGCAAGGCACGCAGCCACCCCGCGGCCAAGGCCAATTCCGTGCTCCGAAAACGGAATCCAATTCCGTGCTCCGAAACTCGTTTTACGGCCATCTTACCGGCAGCGAACGGGTGCCCAAACGGGTGGGCCAACTCGTCCGATTCAGGCAAAACCGGAGAAAGAAGTGGAAGGTAGGTGTGGATCTCAGTTTTTGGTCGAAGAATACGAAGAAACGGCGAGGACCGTGTGCTCACATTTTGGACAAATGCTCGCCCGCGGCCAAGGCCAAGCCACGAAGCCACCCCGCGGCCAACGCCAAGGCACAGGGCCACACTCGAGCTCCCTATCCTTGCCTCGGGAGCGCGGCCCGAGTGTGTGTTGTGTGTGCTTGAGAGTGTGCGACCTGCCTTGGTCGCGAGCATGTGCTGCATTTCAAGCAAGGCACGGAGCCAGCCCACGGCGAAGGCCAAGGCCGAGGCACGCAGCCACGCCGTGGCCAAGGCCAACCCACGCGTCCACCCCGCGGCCAAGGCCATGGCACCCAGCCAGTCCGCGGCCAAGGCCTAGGCACGCAGCCAGCTCGCGGCCAAGGCCTTGGCGCGCAGCCACCCCACGGCCAAGGCCAACGCCGTGTGCTGTAGCTCACGGATCTTGGCCAACTTTCGCGTTTCCGGGGCGTTGCGGGATTTTGGGGTGATGCATTCGATACGTGCGACAGTCGAGCGTTGGAAAAGAGGGGAGTCGATTTCGAGGTCCGAACCTCGTTTTACGGTCGATTTACCGAGGGTGCGGGGGTGCAAAAAGGGGACAAAACGTGCCCTCGAATTGGTCCGATTGTGGTAGAACTGGGCCGGGGGCCTCCTCACGGCGCAAGTACTGCTTTCCGCTCGAAGAAATGACAAAAATAATGCGGGAGGCCATGCGCCCATTTTTCCGCTAGAAAAGGCCAATATCCGTGAGCTATAGCACATGGATTGTGGCCAAATTTTGCGTTTCGGGGGCAGCATGGGATTTTGGGCTGGCATCGTCGGGTTTGGTGGGAGTCGGTGGCGGGAGAAAACGGAATCCAATTCCGAGCTCCGAAACTCGTTCTACGGCCATCTTACTGGCAGCGAACGGGTGCCCAAACGGGTGGGCCCACTCGTCCGATTCAGGCAAAACCGGAGAAAGAAGTGGAAGGTAGGTGTGGATCTCAGTTTTTGGTCCAAGAATACGAAGAAACGGCGAGGACCGTGTGCTCACATTTTGGCCAAATGCTCGCCCGCGGCCAAGGCCAAGCCACGCAGCCACCCCGCGGCCAACGCCAAGGCACAGGGCCACGCTCGAGCTCCCTATCCTTGCCTCGGGAGCGCGGCCGGAGTTTGTGTTGAGTGTGCGTGAGAGTGTGCGACCTGCCTTGGTCGCAAGCATATGCTGCATTTCGAGAAAGGCACGTAGCCAGCCCGCGGCCAAGGCCAAGGCCGAGGCACGCAGCCACCCCGTGGCCAAGGTCTAGGCACGCGGCCACGGCCAAGGCACGTAGCCAGCCCGCGGCCAAGGCCAAGGCCAAGGCACGCAGCCACCCCGCGGTCAAGGGCAAGGCCATGGCACCCAGCCACCCTGCCGCCAAGGCCTAGGCACGCAGCCATCCCGCGGCCATGGCCGTGTGCTGTAGCTCACGGACCTTGGCCAACTTTCGCGTTTCCGGGGCGGGGCAGGATTTTGGGGTGATGCATTAGATACGTGCGACAGTTGAACGTCCGAGAAGACGGGAGTCGATTCCGAGGTCCGAACCTCATTTTACGTCTGATTTACCGAACGTGCAAGGGTGCGAAAAGGGAACGAAACGTGCCCGCGAATTGGTCCGGTTGTGGTAGAACTGGGCCGGGGGCCTCCTCACGGTGCTAGTACTGTTTTCCTCTCAAAGAAATGGCGAAAATAATGCGGGAGGCCCTGCGCCCATTTTTCGGCCCGAAAAGGCCAAAATCCGTGAGCTACAGCACACGGATTGCGGCCAAATTTTGCGTTTCGTGGGCGGCGTGTGATTTTTGGCGGGCGTGGTCGGGTTTGGTGGGAGTCGGTTGCGGGAGAAAACGGAATCCAATTCCAAGCTCCGAAACTCCTTTTACAGCCATTTTACAGCCAGAGAACGTGTGCCCAAACGGGTGGGCCAACTCGTCGGATTCAGGCAAAACCGGAGAAAGAAGTGGAAGGTAGGTGTGGATCTCAGTTTTTGGTCCAAGAATACGAAGCAACGGCAAGGACCGTGTGCTCACATTTTGACCAAATGCTCGCCCGCGGCCAAGGCCAAGCCCAAGGCACGCGGCCTCCCCGCAGCGAAGGCCAAGGCACAGGGCCACGCTCGAGCTCCCTATCCTTGCCCCGGGAGCACGGCCCAAGTTTGTGTTGTGTGTGCGCGAGAGTGTGAGACGTGCCTTGGTCGCGAGCATGTGCTGCATTTCGAGCAAGGCACGAAGCCAGCCCGCGGCCAAAGTCAAGGTACGCAGCCACCCCGCGGCCAAGGCCAAGGCCATGGCACCCAGCCACCCCGCGGACAAGGCCTAGGCACGCAGCCACCCCGCGGCCAAGGCCAAGGCCATGGCACCCAGCCACCCCGCGGCCAAGGCCAAGGGCATGGCACCCAGCCACCCCGCGGCCAAGGCCTAGGCACGCAGCCACCCCATGGCCAAGGCCAAGGCACGCAGCCACCCCACGGCCAAGGCCAAGCCCATGGCACCCAGCCACCCCGCAGCCAAGGCCAAGGCACGCAGCCACCCCGTGGCCAAGGCCAAGGCCATGGCACCCAGCCACGCCGGTGCCAAGGCGTAGGCACGCAGCCACCCCGCGCCCAAGGGCGTGTGCTGTTGCTCACGGATCTTGGCCAACTTTCGCGTTTCCGGGGCAGTGCGGGATTTTGGGGTGATGCATTAGATACGTGCGACAGTCGAACGTCGGAGAAGACGGGAGTCGATTCCGAGGTCCGAACCTCCTTTTACGGCCGATTTACCGAACGTGCGGGGGTGCGAAAAGGGGACGAAATGTGCCCGCGAATTGGTCCGGTTGTGGTAGAACTGGGCGGGAGAAAACGGAATCCAATTCCGAGCTCCGAAACTCGTTTAACGGCCATTTTACCGCCAGAGAACGGGTTCCCAAACGGGTGGGCCAACTCGTCGGATTCAGGCAAAACCGGAGAAAGAAGTGGAAGGTAGGTGTGGATCTCAATTTTTGGTCCAAGAATACGAAGCAACGGCGAGGACCATGTGCTCACATTTTGGCCAAATGCTCGCCCGCGGCCAAGGCCAAGGCCAAGGCACGCGGCCACCCCGCGGCCAAGGCCAAGGCCAAGGCACGCGGCCACCCCTCGGCCAAGGCCAAGGCACAGGGCCACGCTCGAACTCCCTATCCTTGCCCCTGGAGCGCGGCCCAAGTGTGTGTTGTGTGTGCGCGAGAGTGTGCGACGTGCCTTGGTCGCGAGCATGTGCTGCATCTCGAGCAAGGCACGCAGCCAGCCCGTGGCCAACGCCAAGGCACGCAGCCACCCCGTGGCCAAGGCCAAGGCCATGGCACCCAGCCACGCCGCGGCCAAGGCCAAGGCACGCAGCCACCCCGCGGCCAAGGCCAAGGCCATGGTACCCAGCCACCCCGCGGCCAAGGCCTAGGCACGTAGCCACCCCGTGGCCAAGGCCAAGGCCATGGCACCCAGCCACCCCTTCGCCAAGGCCAAGGCACGCGGTCACCCTGCGGCTAAGGCCAAGGCACAGGGCCACGCTCGAGCTCCCTATCCTTGCCGTAGGAGCGCGGTCCAAGTGTGTGTTGTGTGTGTGCGAGAGTGTGCGACGTGCCTCGGTCGCGAGCATGTGCTGCATTTCGAGCAAGGCACGCAGCCAGCCCGCGGCCAAAGCCAAGACACGCAGCCACCCCTCGCGAGCATGTGCTGCATTTCGAACTGGGCCGGGGCCCTCCTCACGGTGCTAGTACCGTTTTCCTCTCGAAGAAATGGCGAAAATAATGCGGGAGGCCCTGCGCCCATTTTTTCGCCCGAAAAGGCCAAAATCCGTGAGCTATAGCACACGGATTGCGGCCAAATTTCGCGTTTTGGGGGCGGCGTGGGATTTTTTGCTGGCGTGGTCGGGTTTGGTGGGAGTCGGTGGCGGGAGAAAAGGGAATCAAATTCCGAGCTCCGAAACTCGTTTTACAGCCATTTTACCGCCAGAGAACGGGTGCCCAAACGGGTGGGCCAACTCATCCGATTCAGGCAAAACCGGAGAAAGAAGTGGAAGGTAGGTGTGGATCTCAGTTTTTGGTCCAAGAATACGAAGCAACGGCGAGGACCGTGTGCTCACATTTTGGCCAAATGCTCGCCCGCAGCCAAGGCCAAGGCCAAGGCACGCGGCCACCCCGCGGCCAAGGCCAAGGCCAAGGCACGCGGCCACCCCGCGGCCAAGGCCAAGGCACAGGGCCACACTCGAGCTCCCTATCTTTGCCCCGGGAGCGCGGCCCAAGTGTGTGTTGTGTGTGCGCGAGAGTGTACGACGTGCCTTGGTCGCGAACATGTGCTGCATTTCGAGCAAGGCACGCAGCCAGCCCGCGGCCAAGGTCAAGGCACGCAGCCACCCCGCGGCCAAGGCCAAGGCACGCAGCCCGTACGCGCGCGGTATCAACGGCCAATGCATATAGCGGGCGTGGCCCAAGCGTCTGTCCGACTTTGTTTGGGCCGAAATTTTAGGAGGTGACGTATTTCGACCGAAGTTATCTTACGGGACTCAAAAGTGGGAGAAACAGCGCGGAATCTCCGGGCCCCATTTTTCGGGCCAAAATGGCCAAAGACCGTGTGCTGTAGCTCGCGGATCTGGTCTAACTTTCGTGCCGCGGCCAATGCCCAGGTATGGTGCAGCCAACGCGCGCTCCCGAGGCAAGGATAGGGAGCTTGAGCGTGGCCCCGTGCCTTGGCCGTGAGCACCCGTTTTGCCCCCCACTCCCAGCATGCCACGTGAGGCCAAAAACACCTCTTTTCGTGCTACGAAATATTTTTCTCTTTCTATTTAATAGTATTTCACATTTTTTTCTACCATCATGGAAAAAATCACACCGTAATTCAATATACGTTTTTTTTGGGGGGGTGACAGTCAGCTCAAGGACTGGTGGTGTCTACTGCTGGTGGGTCCAAAATTGCTCTAATACCTCGATTGTCGATTGCATATATATCCTAATATGCAGCAGAAAATAATTTTTAAATTAAATGTGAAATATTCAGATATGTTTTTTTGAAATTAATGTAATAATATTTGAAGAGAATATTCGAAGCTTTAGCTCTCACTTGAACCCCTAACATGTAGGTCAAAAATGCAAATAAATTTTCAAGCCTACCATTGAGACAACCTAAAATATCAATATACAACTCGCAAATAAAATTTATATTTGGATCTAAGATACAAATTAATTATAAATCAAATAATTAACGATTTCACATCACAATTGGACATTTAAGTTGCTGCTTTCTGTGGTCAAATCCAAATTAAAATGTCTTATTGTTGAAAAAAGTTAGGGTTAAAAAATTCGTGCTACAAAAAATGTGTGAAAACATAAGAGAAACACAAAATTAAGGTTCGGGAAAGCCCCGCAAGCTCCTACGAGAGGCCCTGCGCCCATTTTTCCGCCCGAAAAGGCCAAATTCCGTGAGCTATAGCACACGGATTGTGGCCAAATTTAGTGTTTCTGGGGCGGCGTGGGATTTTTGGCTGGCGTGGTCGGGTTTGGTGGGAGTCGGTGGCGGGAGAAAACGGAATCCAATTCCGAGCTCCGAAACTCGTTTTACGGCCATTTTACCGCCAGAGAACGGGTGCCCAATGGGGTGGGCCAACTCGTCCGATTCAGGCAAAACCGGAGAAAGAAGTGGAAGGTAGGTGTGGATCTCAGTTTTTGGTCCAAGAATACGAAGCAACGGCGAGGACCGTGTGCTCACATTTTGGCCAAATGCTCGCCCGCGGCCAAGGCACGCGGCCACCCTGCGGCCAAGGCCAAGGCACAGGGCCACGCTCGAGCTCCCTATCCTTGCCCCGGGAGCGCGGTCCAAGTGTGTGTTGTGTGTGTGTGCGAGAGTGTGTGACGTGCCTTGGTCGCGAGCATGTGCTGCATTTCGAGCAAGGCACGCAGCCACCCCGCGCCCAAGGCCAAGGCCATGGCACACAGCCACCCCGCGGCCAAGGCCTAGGCACGCAGCCAGCCCGCGGCCAAGGCCTAGGCACGCAGCCAGCCCGCGGCCAAGGCCTAGGCACGCAGCCAGCCCGCGGCCAAGGCCTAGGCACGCAGCCACCCCGTGGCCAAGGCCAAGGCACGAAGCCACCCCGTGGCCAAGGCAAGGCCTAGGCACGCAGCCACCCCGCGGCCAAGGCCAAGGCCATGGCACCCAGCCACCCCGCGGCCAAGGCCTAGGCACGCAGCCACCCCGCAGCCAAGGCCGTGTGCTGTAGCTCACGGATCTTGGCCAACTTTCGCGGTTCCGGAGCCGGGCGGGATTTTGGGGTGATGCATTAGATACGTCCGACAGTCGAACATCGGAGAAGACGGGAGTCGATTCCGAGGTCCGAACCTCGTTTAACGTCTGATTTACCGAACGTGCGGGGGTGCGAAAAGGGGACGAAACGTGCCCGCGAATTGGTCTGGTTGTGGTAGAACTGGGCCAGGGGCCTCCTCACGGTGCTCGTACTGTTTTCCTCTCGAAGAAATGGCGAAAATAATGCGGGAGTCCCTGCGCCCATTTTTCCGCCCGAAAAGGCCAAAATCCGTGAGCTATAGCACACGGATTGCGGCCAAATTTCGCATTTCGGGGGCGGCGTGAGATTTTTGGTGGGCGTGGTCGGGTTTGGTGGGGGTCGGTGGAGGGAGGAAACGGAATCCAATTCCAAGCTCCGAAACACGTTTTACGGCCATCTTACCGGCAGCGAACGGGTGCCCAAACGGGTGGGCCAACTCTTCCGATTCAGGCAAAACCGGAGAAAGAAGTGGAAGGTAGGTGTGGATCTCAGCTTTCGGTCCAAGAATACGAAGAAACGGCGAGGACCGTGTGCTCACATTTTGGCCAAATGCTCGCCCGCGGCCAAGTCCAAGCCACGCAGCCACCCCATGGCCAACGCCAAGGCACAGGGCCACGCTCGAGCTCCCTATCCTTGCCTCGGGAGCGCGGCCGGAGTGTGTGTTGTGTGTGCGTGAGAGTGTGCGACCTGCCTTGGTCGCGAGCATGTGCTGCATTTCGAGCAAGGCACGGAGCCAGCCCGCGGCCAAGGCCAAGGCCGAGGGACGCAGCCACGCCGTGGCCAAGGCCAAGGCACGCGTCCACCCCGCGGCCAAGGCCATGGCACCCAGACAAAGCCCGCGGCCAAGGCCAAGGCCGAGGGACGCAGCCACGCCGTGGCCAAGGCCAAGGCACGCGTCCACCCCGCGGCCAAGGCCATGGCACCCAGACAAAGCCCGCGGCCAAGGCCATGGCACCCAGCCAGCCCGCGGCCAAGGCCTTGGCACACAGCCACCCGGTGGCCAGGGCCAAGGCCATGGCACGCAGCCACCCCGAGGCAATGGCCCGCAGCCACCCCACGGCCAAGGCCAAGACCGTGTGCTGTCGCTCACGGATCTTGGCCAACATTCGCGTTTCTGGGGCGGTGCGGGATTTTGGGGTGATGCATTAGATACGTGAGACAGTCGAACGTCGGAAAAGAGGGGAAACGTGCCCGCAAATTGGTCCGATTGTGGTAGAACTGGGCCGGGGGCCTCCTCACGGTGCAAGTACTGTTTTCCGCTCGAAGAAATGGCGAAAATAATGCGGAAGGCCCTGCGCCCATTTTTCCCCCGGAAAAGGCCAAAATCCGTGAGGTATAGCACACGGATTGTGGCCAAATTTCGCGTTTTGGGGGCGGCGTGGGATTTTCAGCTGGCATGGTCGGGTTTGGTGGGGGTCGGTGGCGCGAGGAAACGGAATCCAATTCCGAGCTCCGAAACTCGTTTTACGGCCATCTTACCGGCAGCGAACGGGTGCCCAAACGGGTGGGCCCACTCGTCCGATTCAGGTAAAACCGGAGAAAGAAGTGGAAGGTAGGTGTGGATCTCAGTTTTTGGTCCAAGAATACGAAGAAACGGCGACGACCGTGTGCTCACATTTTGGCCAAATGCTCGCCCGCGGCCAAGGCCAAGCCACGCAGTCACCACGCGGTCAACGCCAAGGCACAGGGCCACGCTCGAGCTCCCTATCCTTGCCTCGGGAGCGCGGCCGGAGTGTGTGTTGTGTGTGCGTGAGGGTGTGCGACCTGCCTTGGTCGCGAGCATGTGCTGCATTTCGAGCAAGGCACGGAGCCAGCCCGCGGCCCAGGCCAAGGCCGAGGCACGCGGCCACCCCGAGGCCAAGGCCATGGGACGCAGCCACCCCGAGGCCAAGGCCAAGGCCATGGCTCACGGATCTTGGCCTACTTTCGCGTTTCCGGGGCGGTGCGGGATTTTGGGGCGATGCATTAGATACGTGCGACAGTCGAACGTCGGAAAAGAGGGGAGTCGATTTCGAGGTCCGAACCTCGTTTTACGGCCGATTTACCAAGGGTGCGGGGGTGCGAAAAGGGGATGAAATGTGCCCCCGAATTGGTCCGATTGTGGTAGAACTGGGCCGGGGGCCTCCTCACGGCGCAAGTACTGGTTTCCGCTCGAAGAAATGGCAAAAATAATGCAGGAGGCCCTGCGCCCATTTTTCCGCCAGAAAAGGCAAAAATCCGTGAGCTATAGCACACGGATTGTGGCCAAATTTCGCGTTTCGGGGGCGGCGTGGGATTTTGGGCTGGCGTTGTCGGGTTTGGTGGGAGACGGTGGCGGGAGAAAACGGAATCCAATTCCGAGCTCCGAAAACTCGTTTTACGGCCATCTTACCGGCAGCGAACGGGTGCCCAAACGGGTGGGCCAACTCGTCCGATTCAGGTAAAGCAGGAGAAAGAAGTGGAAGGTAGGTGTGGATATCAGTTTTTTGTCCAAGAATACGAAGAAACGGCGAGGACCGTGTGCTCACATTTTGGCCAAATGCTCGCCCGCGGCCAAGGCCAAGCCACGCAGCCGCCCCGCGGCCAACGCCAAGGCACAGGGCCACGCTCGAGCTCCCTATCCTTGCCTCGGGAGCGCGGCCGGAGTGTGTGTTGTGTGTGCGTGAGAGTGTGCGACCTGCCTTGGTCGCGAGCATGTGCTGCATTTCGAGAAAGGCACGGAGCCAGCCCGCGGCCAAGGCCAAGGCCGAGGCACGCAGCCACCCCGTGGCCAAGGCCAAGGCCATGGCACGCAGCCACCCCGCGGCCAAGGCCAACGCCGTGTCCTGTAGCTCACGGATCTTTGGCCAACTTTCGCGTTTCCGGGGCTGTGCGGGATTTTGGGGTGATGCATTAGATACGTGCGACAGTTGAGCGTTGGAAAAGAGGGGAGTCGATTTCGAGGTCCGAACCTCGTTTTACGGCCGATTTACCGAGGGTGCGGGGTTGCGAAAAGGGGACGAAACGTGCCCGCGAGTTGGTCCGATTGTGGTAGAACTGGGCCGGGTTCTCCTCACGGCGCAAGTACTGTTTTCCGCTTGATGAAATGGCAAAAATAATGCGAGAGGCCCTGCGTCCATTTTTCACCCGGAAAAGGCCAAAATCCGTGAGCTATAGCACACGGATTGTGGCCAAATTTTGCGTTTCGGGGGCGGGGTGGGATTTTGGGCTGGCGTCGTCGGGTTTGGTGGGAGTCGGCGGCCGGAGAAACGGAATCAAATTCCGAGCTCCGAAACTAGTTTTACGGCCATCTGACCGGCAGCGAACGGGTGCCCAAACGGGTGGGCCCACTCGTCCGATTCAGGCAAAACCGGAGAAAGAAGTGGAAGGTAGGTGTGGATCTCAGTTTTGGGTCCAAGAATACGAAGAAACGGCGAGGTCCGTGTGCTCACATATTGGCCAAATGCGCATCCGCGGCCAAGGCCAAGCCACGCGGCCACCCCGCGGCCAACGCCAAGGCACAGGGCCACGCTCGAGCTCCCTATCCTTGCCTCGGGAGCGCGGCCGGAGTGTGTGTTGTGTGTGGGTGAGAGTGTGCGATCTGGCTTGGTTGCGAGCATGTGCTGCATTTCGAGAAAGGCACGGACCCAGCCCACGGCCAAGGCCAAGGCCGAGGCACGCAGCCACCCCGTGGCCAAGGCCAAGGCACGCGTCCACCCCGCGGCCAAGGCCATGGCACCCAGTCAGCCCGCTGCCAAGGCCTAGGCACGTAGCCACCCCGCGGCCAACGCCAAGGCACAGGGCCACGCTCGAGCTCCCTAACCTTCCCTCGGGAGCGCGGCCGGAGTGTGTGTTGTGTGTGCGTGAGAGTGTGCGACCTGCCTTGGTCGAGAGCATATACTGCATTTTGAGAAAGGCACGTAGCCAGCCCGCGGCCAAGGCCAAGGCCGAGGCACGCAGCCACCCCGTGGCCAAGGCCAAGGCACGCGTCCACCCCGCGGCCAAGGCCATGGCACCCAGCCAGCCCGCGGCCAAGGCCTAGGCACGCAGCCACCCCGCGGCCAAGGCCTTGGCACACAGCCACCCGGTGGCCAAGTCCAAGGCCATGGCACCCAGCCACCCCGCAGCCAAGGCCTTGGCACGCAGCCACCCCGTGGCCAAGGCCAAGGCCGTGTGCTGTCGTTCACGATTCTTGGCCAACTTTCGCGTTTCCGGGGCGGTGCGGGATTTTGGGGTGATGCATTAGATACGTACGACAGTCGAACGTCAGAAAAGAGGGGAGTCGATTTTGAGGTCCGAAACTCGTTTTACGGCCGATGTACCGAGAGTGCGGGGGTAGGAAAATGGGACGAAACATGCCATCGAATTGGTC